>ML785536.1:469394-532226 GCA_009831015.1 Picea engelmannii | reverse complement strand
TTTTCCCCAAATAATTCCATATAACTTGGGCTAAGAGAGGACTAATCATGATGATTCTATAAACAGAGGGGTTTCTTTTATCATTACCTTTAAACATAGGAACAATTAAGTTTTGAGTTCATGGTTTAGGGAAACATTGCTTTAGTGTGAAGGTAATGAATGAAGACAAGTTCTCCAATTTGTAGGATTTATATTTGATAGCCTTAGCTATCCTTCGCATTTAAGAAAACATTGAAATTAAAGAACATATAAAAGTGACAAATGAAAACAAATCCCCTAATTTTATAGGATTTATATTTGATAATCCTCTAATTTTGGATTTATATTTGATAGTCCTCTAATTTTATAGGATTTATATTTAATAACATTAGATGCCCTTATCATTACCATTTGCAAGACATTAACCCTAAAAAAAAACTCCACATCTTCCAAAGTAAAATCCAAAGTGTTTGAATCTTGTTCAAGATACTAACAATTTTACTTTATAATAAAAATTTGAGATGTTCAAGACAAAAGTTTGAATGTTGTTTAAGATATTAACAACTTTTGCTTTATAATTTAAACTTCTTTTAAATTATAATAAAAGTTTAAATGTTGTTAAAAATATTAATCTTTTAAATTATAATAAAAGTTTAAATGTTGTTAAAAATATTAAACTTGAATGTTATTAAAGATATTAGCAGCTTTGGGATATTTACAAAGCTTTCCACATCTTCCAAAGTAAAATCCAAAGTGTTTGAATGTTGTTCAAGATACTAACAATTTTACTTTATAATAAAAGTACAATTTTACTTTATAATAAAAATTTGAAATGTTCAAGACAAAAGTTTGAATGTTGTTTAAGATATTAACAACTTTTGCTTTATAATTTAAACTTCTTGTTTAAGATACGTATATTTTCTCTTACCTCAAATAAAAAAGAGGATTGATTGTAATCTGATTTCCTAAGGTTGAAGAATGCTTTGGCTAGGGTGGTTTTCCCAGCTCCACCCATGCCCACAATGCCCACAACCTTGGCCTCCACGCGCTGTGTCTCCTGCTTGGATAGCACTGTCTCTTCAAATTCTTCTAATTTGAGGTTCAACCCAGTTGGATGTTTTGCCACATCCAAAAGTGGCTTTGGAACCTTTTTCAAGACGCATTTCACTCCATTATCCAGGAGCTCACCTTCGTCGTCCTCGTCCCTGAATAGAGGAAAACAAACAAGTGAGAAACGCTTACGTAAGTATATCAGGCAGCGCATATCAATCCAACAAATGAAAACTAACTCGGATTGGAAGGGACAGTAAGAGATGCTACTCACCCATGCAGTCGGAAACCGGCTATATCCGCAACAGAAGAAAGTGCGTTTCTCCATTCCTGAATAGTCTCGGAGCTGTGGCGTGGCTTCAGCTCGTCAGTTTCACAATCACGTGTAGTTTTCTGTTCAAGGACCCGCAGGGCTTCAAAGTATAATCCGCTTTTGTCCGCCAGGCGGACCACAGAGGGGTCGACCTTGTAGAACACTGGAAGAATCGTAGCCCCCGATTTTACCATGAGGACAAGTTCCTTCAAGCACCATTTAGATTGCGCATACCTTGGTGAAAAAATTGCAATATGGACAGACGCAGCACGGATAGCCTGTTCTATTTGGGAAATAAAGTTTTCTCCCTTCTTCATCTCCTCCCTGTCCAGAAAGACTCTCAAATAACTGGACGAAAGACGTCGGTAAAGATGGCTGGCGAAGGTGTTTTTTACATCCGGACCGCGATGATTAATAAAAACATCGCAAACAGAATAAGAAGTAGACGCAGAAGAAGAGGCCATGGAGGAGGAAGAAGCGGCATCACCCAGACTGGATGTAGTTATGTTCGCCATCGATATTGAAATTGGAGAATGTAGGGACTCAAGGTAAGTCAAATTTAATACAGAAATTGCATGCAAGCACGCATAAGCCTTTTAAAAATGCAGTCGATGGGTTGAGCAATGATGTGATGTGGGTGCTTTGGATACCAAAGACGCGTGTGTTTAAAGTTCAGTGCAGATGACAAATGTGTCGCATAGTTATTGGATGATGCTATATACTGCTCCCGCGCAGCAACTAACCGTTTAGCACTTCAACAGAGTCTTTGTTTTGTTGGTGACTCACCAACGCACAATGGCCTTTTGTTCGATTTGATAATTGATGTGATTTCCAGTTTCATTGCTACACAGTGTGTGCACACTTTACCAGTGATGTGAGTCGTGAGAACGATGGGTGATAATGCGTTTTCAAATTTTTTTTATTTTCTTGCCGACCAACACGTGAAGAGGTACCACTCATTCAAATATCATCCACTACTTTTACTTTACCAATTTTGCTTTATGGCCGAACCAACTTTTCCAATTTTGCTCTATGGCCGACCAACACGTGCAGAGGGAAAACTTCAGTCTGACACCACATCCAATGATTTTCGTTTAAAGAATTTTTACATTAATTTTAAAATATTATTAATAAAATAGTTTTTTTACATTAATTTTAAAAAATTATTAATAAAATAGTTTAAGAAAAGATTTTCATATTTTTATATAAAAAAATATTAATAAAATAATTTTTTTACATTAATTTTATAAAATTATTAATTAAATAGTTTAAGAAAAGATTTTCATATTTTTATATAAAAAAATTAATAATTATTAATAAAATATTGTTTTTTTTACATTAATTTTAAAAAATTATTAATAAAATAGTTTAGGAAAAGATTTTCATACTTTTATATAAAAATGTATAGAAATAACTTTATATATATAATTTTCAAATTTAACACGGGTTGTATACAAAATAAGATTTATTAAATTATTATCAATTTTATATTAATATTAATTTATAATTTATAATAATAGTTTATTAATAATTCTAAAATAAAAGTGTTAAATTATAAGAAAAAATAATTTATAATAATAGTTTATTAATAATTATAAAATAAAACCCTTAAATCGTAAGAAAAAACCGTGGGTTAAAAGAAAAAAAAAATATTAAATAATTACAAAGTTTTAATTAAAAGGAAAAAAATATATTATATAAATAATAAATTTATTTACATCTTTCTAAATTATATTTTAAAACATCATTCTAATTTATAAAACTAAAAATAATAATAATATGATTTTTTTGGAAAATCGAAATTATAATCTTAGAAAGCTTTATGAATATCTTAAATCTACTAGTGTCTTGGACAATATTCAAATTCCCTTATTACAAAGTAAGGGGATTTTAATTTGAACTATATAAAGTTTTTTTGGTTAAATGTTTTGGAAAAAGGTAACGCAAAGGACATGGAAGGCTATTGCAAATTGGAAGGCTTTGTCTTCATTAGTCATATTTATAGTTTCTTCAATTTTACATTAATATATGTTTTTCTAAATCATATTTAAAGTTTTATTGTTTTTATTTTTAAAAATAATGATAAAAGTAATACTTTTATTTATAGAATTATAATTTTGATTCCTCTCTTAGTCTAGTTTTATGAAATTATTTGGAAAAAAAAGATTAGCATACTGCCTAAATGTTAGGATAAAGAGGTTAAAGTTTAGAATATGTTTAAAAGCTATAAACCATGTACTACCTAGTTATGATTAAGATTGAATCTAAAATTAATGTTGTAATAATAGGTGTGATAGTGAACATTGACAAAACAAAGGTTATGATAATCAAATCAAAAAGATCACCTATGCTAATTTTGTGTATGAAGATAATGAATTAAAGAAAGTTACTTCATAGAAATATCTTGGAGTCCACCCTCATCACAAGCTTAACTAGAACTATAACATTGAAAAAACAATTAATGGAGGGTGGAAAGTCTATTTTGGTCTTGAAAATAATTGTAAATCAATGGATGGAATTCTAGTTCTAAGAAAAAAAACTCTTGTCACTCATATTACCTTATATGGATGTGATGTTTGGGGCTACAAAATCTTTAGAGAATCATGGAGAAAGATCAAGCAAATCCAAAAGTTTATAATTTATAAAATCAATACACCCTATCTTATCATCCTCATAGATGTTGGTATTTCCCCTATTGAGAGTGTGGTTGTGACTAGGTACCTAATGTACACGCGCAAGACTATCAACATGAAAGACATGAGGCTTTCTAAGATTGCTTCAAAATCCAGTCAAAGCCACCCATAGCTTAAGAGAGATTCACATAAAAATACAAGATTTGGCTAATTCATTATGGAATGGAGGAGGAGGTCACTATGCAAAATATTGATATCATCAAAATACTATTGCAATTTAATTTAAGGAGAAATTGTGGTGCTATAAAGAATTAGGGGATAATAAGAAGATAAGATATTATAAAGAGGTCATCAACCCTAATGTAAAAGATTAAAAATATATTTTATTATAAATAACATAAAGAAAAAATCAACATTGTTAAAATAAAAATGAACTTTTATTATCTTTATAATGAAAGGGGCATTGGACTATTCCTAAAACACCATAAAACAAGGCTGCATGGCAGCTTATACCTGTGGCTATGTACTATGCAGGTATAATAAAATAAAACAATAGTTGTATTAAATCCACCGCCGTTGAAGCGTCATCTCATTAAAGGATGTTGAAGATCCTTCCGCAGCCGTTGAAGATCCTTACGCAACCACAGCAATAAGAGATGCATTTGAACAATGAATCACAATTTAGAAAAATGTTTTAAAATAATTAAAAAAATCAAATTGTAATGTTATACCTTTAAAAATGCTCAAAATTATTTTGGTCAAACCCTAGCTAATAGACAATCAATAGCATATCCAATACTATATACCACCCCAAGCGGCAGGTATAATAACCAATATCCCTTCACATTATTTTAAATGATCTAAAAAAAAACCAATTTCATAAAACATTTAGATTATACATTGTAAAACACTCAAACTTATATTTAAGGTTAACACTCAAAATTTGTAATATAAAAATAAAACTTATATTTAAGTTTAACCCTTAAAAATTTGTGAAAAAAAATATACAAATGTCATCAACTTTGAATTGTAGAAAATATTATATTATTTTATTTTAACTTTAACTCTCAAATAATTGTGAAAGAAAAAATGCAATTGTCATCCATTTGAATCCTATCTACAAAATATTATTTTATTTTATTTAAATGTAAAAAGGTACCCATTAAATGAGAACAACCAAAAAAATAAAAAATGCATATCCATGCCAAAAAAGAAAGGGTTATTTATTTAACAAGATGGGCCCCCAACTTTTGACAATATATATAAAAAAAACAATAAATATTTATTACAATAGCATTGGGGGAAGTGAAGACAGCAATTAGACTTCAAAGTTTTTGGCCGATAGGATATCACATAAATGAGATTTAAAATTTAAAATAAATAATTATTTTTTAAAACTTTGGATAAAGGGGTGTATATTTTATAGTCAACCATGAACTAATAGAAAATCAAACCTAACTCAAAGCTATATACCATGCCTATCGCAGGTATAATAAAAGAACTTATTAGTTTTGTGATACTAAAAAAGTGGAGAATTTTTTTTTTTCTCTTAAAATATCACAATACCAATAGTTATAACAATACCAACCTTTTTAACCTTTTAATTAATCAAAACTAAAAAAACTTATTATATAATTTTTAAAGCATATAAATAAAATTATAAAACAAACAAATTAATTTTTCACCCTCTTTTCTTTCTAAAACTCCATAAAAACATAATTTGAACTCAATAAAAATTAAAAATAATCATTATAAACTTTTTCAATACTTTTAATAAAATTTTCATAAAATTTTCAAAAATATATATTTATTAATAAATATAATTACCAATATTAATATTGGTCTTTCTTTTAAAATTTATAATTATATAAAACTATGCTTACTCAATAAGGCTTAAACATTATGTAAAAACATAATCGAACTCAATAGAAATTAAGAATCATCATTACAAACTTTTTCAATACTTTTAATAAAATTTTAAAAAATATATATTTATTAATAAATATAATTACCAATATTAATATTGGTCTTTCTTTTAAAATTTATAATTATATAAAACTATGCTTTTTTTTTTTTTTTAAGTAAAAAAGGGGGAGAATCCTTCTATTCAATCCATGAAAAAGTGCAAGTAATACAATGATTTGCGGATGGGAAAGACCCCTCAGAAACATAGTGTGGGATCATTTGAAACTAGCCTATGCTAAAAGAGAGCTCCATAGAGCACGTGAGCTCCATAGAGCGCGTGGGCAAAGCAAGATGGAAACGTTACAATGCAAGGAGAAAGGACCGGATTACTGTGTTGAGTGGTGAGGATCCTTTCTACCTTTTTTTTTCCGGACATCAATCCAACCAAAGGAGCTGGTAGGCTCAACAGCCTTTACCACCAAAGTCAGGTGGTCTGAGGAAGTGCCATGATCTTGAGCTGCTGAATTCAGTTGTGTTTCTTTGTCGTTGTCCGAGTTGTCTGATTCATGAGGTCGCTTCTGAGTCACTGGGAGCGATGCGGTGATCATGATTGTGTCAATTGTTTCCCCTTTTCCGTGAGGTGGGTGCAGGGACTTAGTTGCGGGAGTTGAAATCATGACTTCTGAATCTTCAGGATTCTGTATCGAGGCTGCAGGTTGGTTTTTTGGGTCGAGAGTTGGTTGCTGAGAGAAAGATGGGGCCTGCGAGGGCAAAGAGGAAGGCGAAGGAGTTGGAGCAGCTTTGTGATGTTGCTTGTTGTCGGAGGAAGGGTTCGGGCGGCTTTTGTGAGATTTTGGTCCTTGCCAACCATTGGCTCTTTTTCGTGCTCCAGAATTTGAGGGAGGGGTGGGGGAAAGAGGACAAGTTGCCTGGAGGTGCCCTATTTGCTGACAGGATCGGCATCTGAAGGCGGTGTTCTCATAATCGACCATCTGTATGAAAGGATCTCCATCACCCCAATCTATGAGAATCCTATCCGGAAGCCCTTGACTGAGGTCAATTTCAACGCAGATGCGGGCGAAGGTGACGAATCCTTTCGTTATTCTTTCTATGTCTCTCTTGATAAATCTACCCAATGCATTGCCCAGGGTGGGTAAAAAGGATGATGAATAAAAATGCAGGGGTAGATTGGGTAGTCTTACCCAGACCGGTGTAGTCATGGCTGTCATGGTCAGTGGGTTGAAATCCGGGAACCATCGCTGCATGGAGAGACCAGATCTGCCCCAGAACCAAGGACCTTGCTCTAGCACGCGTTGACATTCGGCTTCTGTGGAGAAGTTGACGATGAAGAACCCCTTAGAACAAAAGAACAACTCATGACCTTCCGACCAGGTCTTGTTAACCCATTCCTTTAGCGCAGGGGCCGAGGGCCAAAGTCCGTTGAAGCGGCAAATGAGGGCTTTGTCCTGGTAGATATAGGCAAAGCCATAGACATGGGGGTCTTCGACTTCTGTTGTTGGAGGTTCTGCGCACTGCTCCACAATGAAGGCACCTCCAAAGGGCTCCTTTGGTTTTGAAGCTTTGGCCTTGAGCCCCGTAGGAGCAGAGGTCCCTGATTTCACGGCCTGTTTGTAAGAGCTTGGATGAGTGACTGAGGGCGCTCCTCCACGCAACCGAGAGGTGAGAGAAATGGTTGCATCTTTTAGATTTCCATAGTCCCGTAGCAGAGAGCCGTCTGCAAGCTGTCGGCCTTCGAAGATTAGTCGTTGGAGTCCATGCAGAGTCCCTGTAGCTTGGTGGATTTGAGTTTTTAGCTCAAAAACAGAGTCTGAGTCTTTAACCTGCAAGCAAAGAGAAGATCCGGCAATGGTCTTTATAAAAAGGGGGAAGTTCGTCGTGATCTCGGAGCTGGTCTTGTGGCGACAACTAGGGTTTAGTGCTCGCTGGTTCGCCTCGGCCCTGCAAAAGACCGCCTCTTCCTTCTCCCCGTTAGGGTTTTGTTTCCTTTGCGTAATCCTCTCGCCGTCGCTCAGCGATCTCTTGGGATTTGGCGCGGCTGTCTGAAAAACGGCCAAGGAAGGAGAAACGGATGAGAAAGAGGAAGAAACGGAGTCGGATCCTTCAGATCTAAGCGCCACAGTCACGAGCTGCCGCTGCAAATCGAGGGTAGAGGCGGCCGAACCCTCCAAGTCGTCGGAATACGGCTTTGCATTCCAATCGCCGCCTTGTACAGCAGGAAAGACGTTTCTCCGTCGAAGAAGAATACCAAAGAATGGAGAAAGGCGTAGTGGGTTAAGAGAATGCCCATTGGTGCTCTGAACTCCGATGTTTCTGAACCTCATTGCCACGCTTTTCCTGGGCGGCGCATGGTTGCGACTCCTGGAACTGTCGCTACGGGAAACCCTATCTCTCGTTGCCTCCATTTCGCCCATAGGGAAAATTTTAATTTGGAATTTTCCTATATAAAACTATGCTTACTCTAGAAGGCTTAAACATTTTTTCATTATCATAAAATTTCTTAGTATTTTTAATAAAATTTAAAAAAATAAATATTTATTAATAAATACAATTAGGAATATTAATATTTACACTGAAAGGTTTATACCTATTAGAGATGGGCACAATTAATCACCTTTTAATCTAAAATTATAATCCAATGGTTAACAATTGAAGATGCTGGCATATTCTTAGTGGTCCTCCCAAATCAATGAATGGAATTTAATATTGATAACTTCCTTGCATTTATAAATGCTTACGTTTACTTGTTTACTTTTTCACATTTACTTATTATGATTAATAATTTATTGCTCTAAGAGTGATTGCCAAGTTTACTTAATTAACCATGATTAATATATATAGAATAAATCATTCTATATAGCATTCAATATAGATTAACAAGTGTCATATTGTTGCACTTACGTATTTTATTTTGGGGATATATTTATGAATATGAAGCGGCCGACTCTTGAAGTCATATTGTTGCACGTACGTGTTTTATTTTGGGCATATATTTATAAATCTGAAGCAGTCGACTCTTGAATCTGAAGCGACAGACTCTTGGATTCATCAACCACTCTTGAATCTGAAGCGGTCTATCTACGTTCATCAACCACAACTTAAGTGGTTGTGCTAGTTATATTTGTTTTAAACTTATAATTGAGTGTAGACGAAGTGTGATGTTTTGTTATTTTTTTCTTCTTACTCAAGATTAAACAATTTTTTTAAATATATAAAAATAATTTTAAAAAATAAATATTGTTTTTTATATTTTTCATAATTGAATATAAAAAATTTATTATAAAATATAATAATGATTGTATTCTAAAATAAAAAATTATTTAATTATTAGTGGTTTATATTGATGATGATTAAAATTAACTTTGATTTATTAAAATTTAAGAAATTATTAATTATTAATTTGCATTAACATTTTATTTATATAACCTATGGGGTTTAGATTACTTAGCGATAGAGTGCATTGTTAAGGCACTCCTTATGATGTTGATGATTCAAACTTTGAAGAACCATGTGTATCTCACATGGGTGTGTAGGGATATGTCTGGAGGTTATAGTTGTAGCAGTTGGAATTGACCCCGTGCCACGAGAGTATAAGCCTGCCCTAGTTCTCGATTCCCCCTGTTACAAAAAACCATTTTATTTATATGATGGAAAATATTTCCCTAGGGTGGCAGGTGCGGGTGGGGATGGGGGGGGGGGTTATTCTCAAACCCAGGGAAATGCCGAAACACCATATGAATGGAGTTTGGGTACTCTTTCAAATAACCAAGCTAAGGCTTATGCACTTCTTTAGGGATTAAAATTACCCTCATATATGCAAATCAAATCGATCAAAGTTCTTGGAGACTCCAAATTGATCATCAAACATATGATAGCAGGGACCCTCCCCTCGAAATTCGATTAAAATAAATTCTTGATAGAGTTAAAGCTCAATGCAAGAAATTTGAAGCTTTGGAGTGGTTTCATATCCTATAGGAACATAATGTTCTTGCAGATGAGCGAGAAAATAAGGCTTCCAAGCCCTTGATGGGCATCCTCCTCATCAATCCTTATAGTCACGTCTAAGTTATTCCTTAAGTCAAAGAACAAGCCCTTGGTCACCCCTCTTAACATACTATGAAAAAGGGGGGGAGGGTGGGCATCTATCACTTCAGATAGTTAAACATGCATTACACCTCATTTCTTCCTCATCAGTGCAATTAATGGAAATATCTGCATGGATTTGATTTCATTTACTCAGAACAAAAAGGAAGCGAGGGCCAGTCACATTCTACGTGGAGAGACTCCCTCCCACAATGTTTTATCATTACCTTGATGGTAAATTGCAGTGAGGTGGTGAGATGTATTATCATACCTACGGGTTTGTGGCACAGTTATGTTTGGACAGGGGGATGGTTTCTCTACTGGCTTCTTTGTTGCAAGGGTTTGTAATTTTGTCAGCACACTTAATTGTAGTCACACAGGAAGCTAATTTGCGGACATTGACGATGAATTCGATAGCTATATCCTTCTCCTGTATTTTTAATGGATTTTTGGTTTTGTTCCAGTGTTTACATAATGGGTCGAGCTCTATAGTCAAGGACCCAGAGGCCCCCAAAGAACTCTGCTCCTCCCTCCTACTCACGGAAGTGACAATTATTACGTTGTTATGTCAGCATCATGTTGAGGCTAGTAAATAGGAAACTAGTATCTAGCTCAAAATTGACATGATTATGAAAACATTAAGGTGGTCACATCTGCGTCTGGTGGCGATAGAAGAAGCTTGTGGTATCTTGTCTCGGGTAAAAGAGAAGCTATCTATTAATAAAATTGGAACTCCATCACTCTCTACATCCCCGGGTCCCTACTGGGTACAACTTAATCTCACTCCTTTGGACCGCACAACAGGTCAACAACATCTGATGAAGAATAAGACCTCCATGGTGCAACCCCTAGGATGTCTTCTAGCACAGGACTCTCCTTTGAATTCCAACTAAGTTTCAAAATCCTCTCTGTAATATGATAGGTTTACTTCTCATGGTTAACATAGCTTATGGATTTGTCCAAGTGGATGGTTGTTATGATCTACTTATTTTACCCTTGTGAGTGGATAAATACATACATCCAAACCCATAACATTGCAAGGGAACAAAACTTTTGGTTTCAATGAATGTGTAATATTCTAGATAAAATATAGTATGCAGACCAAAAATATTTATCAAGCAATGGAAGAACAACAATATTGTAACCAAATCAATACCAGAATAACACTAGAAATAACACCTTTATTACTAATAACAATGTTCACTTGCCTCTTCAAGGGGGCAACCTCCAGCGGAGCATAGATCTATTACAATAATCTCAAGACAAAAATTCTCATATGCTCTACTCCTATTTATACTAAATCTATCTATCCAAAAGAACAATCTAGAGGAAGATCCTTCTAAAAGTGGATAGATTCATTAATCAAAGATAAAATATTACAAAATGACCAAGACTCTCCCAACCATAAAAACTGAAGGGTACTACATGATTCATTAATCAAAGATAAAATATTACAAAATGACGAGGACTCTTCCAACCATAAAAATTGAAGGGTACTACATGCTACAAAATTGAGTAGGATATAAACCCTAGTCACTTGGAAACTAATCAAATATGTCCAATACACTTAGATGAAACAAGCAAAATAAATGAAAAAACATGGTAAGTCCAATTGTCTCACTAGGGTAAGTTTCCATATGAAAGAAAATTATTTCCATTAAAAATTATTCACAGGATTGGGTCGGGATTGATCTATCATATTGCATAACAAAGTGGACAATGAACAAATCAGTACCAGTTGTTTTAGCTCCTCAGGTTTGCTGGTACATCTGGCTAGAAAGGAATGCTGCTACATTTGAAGGTAAAAAATCATCATCACTTTCAGTTGTCATAAGATCCCTTGGATCCTTACACCTTCTGGTTCAAAAAACGATCACTCCATCGTTCCGCCCATGCTCAATTGATCATCTTCTTGAGTAGTGGATTTTTTCGACGGAGATGCAAAGACAAATGAGACTGTTCAACGGAGCTAGAGGCACCATCAAACTTTCTGCATCTTTAGCTTACAAATGGTTTTTGAATTGTGGGTTCAGAACAAACACAAAGGCATAATTAATGGGTGCATGGGCCACTCTCTTCATAGCAAATTCTGTGTCTCTTCATAAGATCCAGATCCTGGGCGATTCAAAGGTAATCATTGATTGGTTGAACAATAAAAGTGATTTGCGTGTTAGCAATTTGGAAGGCTGGAAACAAAAAATCAGTTTTATAAGAAGACAATTCCAGGCCATCCAGTTTTATCACATTTATCGTGATTACAACAAGGACACAGATGGACTATCAAAGAGAGCTCTAACAGAACCTGAAGGATACATCTCTTTGTTCTTATGGACTGATGGAATAGAGGGCCACCACCAGCATATCATGATCTATTAGCCTCTTACTAATTTCCTTTTTGGACAATTATCCCCCAGTTTTGTGTTATTACATTGGGTATCATATGTTACTGTGTTTTTATTTTGTTTTTTAGTTTGAGATCATGCTCTTAGCTCATATCATAGCCTGGATTTTCTAGTTATTTTTTTGTCAAATTTCTTATGGGGTGAACAATCTTATTACCCTCTGTTGTTTACAATTTTTTGTAGTCAGGTTATTATGCCTTTTAAAAGGTTGCTTTTGGACTATTCGGATGTAAAAATTATATTTCTCTTAATATAATTGTGAAAATTTTCTTCTGGAAAAACGTTTCCATCTTAAAAAAATGTTCTTGGACACTAACTTCATCGATACCATTTGTATCAAAAAATTATTAAACTTTTGGGAGTGGTTGTATATGTATAATGCATAAAGACTAAATATAAATAAGATTAATGATTAAATTTAAGATTTTAAAAAATAAAAAAAATATCGTAATTAGAACAATTAAAATAATGTGATGTTAACTTTACCTTAAAATTATTTAAACACTTTTATAAACATAACAATATGAAAACTTAATATTAAATGTTAGTAAATGAATAAAAGAAAGTTCAACGAGTTTTTTTTAAATAATATTGATATAGCAGGGTTAATTTAATTTGTAATGTTTTTATAATATATATAATATATATCAATACAGATTTATAAAATAGTTAAAATCTACAATAGCAAGAATCAAACTGAAAGAATCTAATAATAATTTTCTATATACACATGAAAAAACTAGATGTATGATAGATTCATTAATCAAATCAAAGATAAAATATTACAAAATGACCAAGACTCTTCCAACCATAAAAATTGAAGTGTACTACATGATTCATTAATCAAAGATAAAATATTATAAAATGACCAAGACTCTTCCGACCATAAAAATTGAAGGGTACTGCATGCTACAAAATTGAGTAGGATATAAACCCTAGTCACTTGGAAACTAATCAAATATGTCCAATACACTTAGATGAAACCAGCAAAATAAATGAAAAAACATGGTAAGTCCAATTGTCTCACTAGGGGTAAGTTTCCATTTGAAAGAAAATTATTTCCATTAAAAATTATTCACAGGATTGGGGCGGTATTGATCTATCAGATTGTATAACAAAGTGGACAATGAACAAATCAGTACCAGTTGTTTTATCTCCTCGGGTTTGCTGGTACATCTAGCTAGAAAGGAATGTTGCTACATTTGAAGGTAAAAAACCATCATCGCTTTCAGTTGTCATAAGATCCCTTGGATCCTTACACCTTCCGGTTCAAAAAACGATCACTCCATCGTTTTGCCCATGCTCGATTGATCATCTTCTTGAGTAGTGGATTTTTTCAACGGAGCTGCAAAGACAAATGGACTGTTCAACAGAAATGGAGGCACCATCAAACTTTCTGCATCTTTAGCTTACAAATGGTTTTTGAACTGTGGGTTCGAAACAAACACAAAGGCGGAATTAATGGGTGCATGGGCCACTCTCTTCATAGAAAATTCTTTGTCTCTTCATAAGATCCAGATCCTGGGAGATTCAAAGGTAATCATTGATTGGTTGAACAATAAAAGTGATTTGTGTGTTAGCAATTTGGAAAGATGGAAACAAAAAATCAATTTTATAAAAAGACAATTCCAGGCCATCCAGTTTTATCACATTTATCATGATTACAACAAGGACACAGATGGACTATCAAAGAGAGCTCTTACGGAACCTGAAGGATACATCTCTTTGTTCTTATGGACTGATGGAATAGAGGGCCAACGCGAGCATATCAAGATCTATTATCCTCTTACTAATTTCCTTTTTGGATAGTTATCCCCCAGTATTGTGTTATTACACTGGGTATCATATGTTACTGTGTTTTTATTTTGTTTTTTAGTTTGAGATCATGCTCTTAGCTCAGATCATAGCCTGGATTTTCTAGTTGTTTTTTTGTCGAATTTCTTATGGAGTGAACAAGCTTATTACCCTCTGTTGTTTACAGTTTTTTGTAGTCAGGTTATTATGCCTTTCAAAAGGCTTCTCTTAGACTATTCAGATGTAAAAATTATATTTATCTTAATATAATTGTAAAAATTTTCTTCTGGAAAAACGTTTCCATCTCAGAAAATGTTCTTGGACACTAACTTCATCGATTTGTATCAAGAAATTATTGGACTTTTGTTGTTATATTTGGGAGTGGTTGTATATGTATAGTGCATAAAGACTAAATATAAATAAGATTAATGATTAAATTTAAAATTTAAAAAAATAAAAAAAAATATCATAATTATAACAATTAAAATAATGTGATGTTAACTTTACCTTAAAATTATTTAAACACTTTTATAAACCTAACAATATGAAAACTTAATTTTAAATGTTAGTAAATGAATAAAAGAAAGTTCAACGATTTTTTTTTTAAATAGTATTGATATAGTAGGGTTAATTTAATTTGTAATGTTTTTATAATATATATCAATATAGATTTATAAAATAATTACAATTAACAGAAATTGATAATATATCAAATTTATTGTTTTGTTATTTTTAATTTAATAAATATTTACAATTTTTATAAATTTTGAAAAAATAAAATATTTTTAGAAAGGTGGGCGTTAGCAAGCAATTGATAGGAGCGGAGCTGCCTATCAGGAATGTGCTAGGGATTCCGGAAATAACTTTTTATTTATTTTATTAACAACATACCTTTGAATTGGAGAAGGGGAACATCAAAGAAAATCGGAGATGGAAATATTGGAGAAAGGATTGAGTTTCAATTTTGTTTTGAACGCTACTTTTTATTAGCTTATCTTCTCCTTTTGAAAAGAAATCATCATAACTCTACTTTGTATTTCCTTATTTTCTCCTTTTGAAAAAAATTCGTCATAGAGTTGCAAAACTTATGAAGTCCAAAAAAAGTTAAGAAATAAAAAAAAAATTACTTCCTACTCAATGGTGATAAGACACATGAAACAAAAGTGTATTTAAGCCGAGAGCTTGACATGTCACATTTATTAAATACAAGTCAAATTGAATACTATACAATTAAAAAAATATGATTTCAATTCATTGGACCAAGGTTTTACTTTTATTAATCTTTTATCCCTAGCTAATCCAATTTTGGTTTGAAAGTTTACATACAATGAAGCTTCCACGGATCAGATATTAAGCTACTTTGTGTTTCTACTCAACAAAGACCAAAACAATTGAAGCAATATTTATCTTGAAATGGTTTTTATCTTCTAGAAAACAATTTGGAGCATGTGTTGCAGGAATTAGATACATCATAGGGTATTGACATACAGGGGTGCAACTACAAAATTCAATGGAGGAAACACCACATATTGAACGTTACACGGTGAATTCGATAAAGCTCATTATGAATCATGTTTGAAAATGAGTTCAGGTTAACCTGAATTCATAGTGTAAGTTATAAAACATTTCAAAAGAGCAATGGATAAATTAAATTTTATTTTTTTAACATTAAAATATTTAAAATTGTCGAGATTTCATATTCTCAAATGAAAAAGAATGAAACTTATACGGGAGAGATAATTGCAAGTTCTAAATTCCAGACATTACCAAGAAAGTCTTCAGAAATCAAAACGCACATAAATTCTCGTCGATCTCATAGTGCGCTGGATACAAATTCTATCTTTTTGAATACAATTGCAAGCTATTCCAGATTGGTAGCTCCTCGATCTTGCAGTGTGCCAGATACAAATTCCATCTTGTTCAATACAATTGCGAGCTATGCCAGATTGGTAGGTTAGGCAGGGAAGATCCGCCATGCCAGTGGGGAGCGGATCCGACGGATCTCATGGGGTGAATAACCATACGCAACAATCGAATGCCAACGACAAGGGGACAAGGAGACAAGTTACAAAAATCAATTGTTTTACGGTGAGTGGACAACCTACCGTTATTGGAAAATGGAGGCGTTGGCTGGTGAACACCCATGACATCCACCATGTATAAGATGACATGAGATATCCACCATAAACAATAACCATACAACATCCTCCCTATCATTCCTCCCAATCATTGGATTGTTGCATGGTGGATAGCCTCTCCCACTTAACACTAAAGCTAACAACCATTTCACCAATTATAAAATAACAACTCTTATAAGGACGTACCAATTAAACAAGTACTCATCTATATTGTTGATGGAACTTGATATTTGGTTTCCATCCTAATTTTCTTCATATCATTCATAAATAAGTGGATGAGATGGGCAGGGTTGGAATTCGGGCATTTTTCTCGTTATTGGCGGCCAAATTTTCAGTCTTTTTGTCTCTCCGAGTCGGCAACCAGGTCCGGTTTTTACAAAACGTTATTATAGTCTGGTCCTTCCCCAGGATATGTGTCAAAGGCTCCCGAAGCTCACGTACTGTCCATGATCCTTCATGATCTGGCTAGACTCCACACTTATTCATCCTTCACATGGTATAAGGACGAGTATCTTAAAGAGTAAGCATGGATTCTTCACATGGCATAAGGACGAGTATCTTAAAAGTAAGCTCAGGTGTGGGTATCTAAGTAATAACTCCTCTTCTGCGGAGCCACCACTCTACAACGTTCCCATCCAAATATAATGCAATTAAGTGTGGAGTTGTACTCTTCTTTAGTTGGCTCGAATTTCAGGTTTTTTCTCTTACAGGTTGACCCTTTTGCTCTCTCATGGTATAATCCTTTTTCCGTTGAGACCCCACTTTTCCACCAAACGAACCATGGCATTGTGAGAGGAGTAGCAGGTTAATCGAATTTCAGGGTTTTTCCTCTTGATCAGGATGTAGCATTGCGGCAGGAGTAGCACACGATACCTTTGAAACAAAAGGAGCTTGAAGTCATTGATGCATCCGAATGGCATCACCATTCACTCCACCTCTGAATTAGTCTTATGATACGTTGTACAAGTATTGGAAGGGTGTATTTGATGGTGGATTCTTGTCTAAATATATGCCTCAACAAATAGCCTCGACCCTCAATCTTTTATTGCTATTAACCAGTATATTTCAACTTTGTATCATATTACTAGTATTTGAAGATAATATCTGAACATCTTGAAGAAAATGGTAAAAACAAAAAATATCGTATGGGATTAATATCACGAATTTGGTTTAGTTGCAGGCATCAATTATTGTTTCAAACCCATAACCTAAATTCGGATGGGGCAATTCTACCTGTGTATACCATGGTAAGTATTTAGTCTTTTTGAATGATTGGATATCAATTATTTTTTTGGAAAATTTGCACCTTTAATGGAATAGGAGTATGGTGATTAATATCGTTGCAGATATTGATTGGGGTTTCAAACTCACAAAGTCAAGGACCGGGTAATTCTACATATGTATATTGTGGTAAGTATTTGACTCTTTTAAATGATTGGATCTAAATTAATTTTTTGGGAAAATTTGCACATTTTAAAGTTTTGTTTTGGATATCTGTAATTTTTCTATACCCTTGTGAATCTGGTGTATCTCTAATAAAAGAGATACCTTGCTTTCATGTAAATCATAGTAATGTTTCTTTCTTTCCCAAGTAAAGAGTTTGCTTGAAGGTAACATAGAAGGTAACAATATGTTGGAATTGGTTTTGAGTTAATCCATCCCTAGTTTTATTTTTGGGTGGAAAACTACTAATAAGTAGAATGAAGATAAAAAGAGTGAAACAATTATATAGATTATTAAAAAAATTCTTTCCAATCAAAACTGTATTAACTACAACAATAAGTTTTAGATTAATAAAATGAATAAATTTTTGCTCAGGTTTTGTTTCTTCTAAGAAAGTAGTTAAGTTTTCTTAAAAAAATCGTAAAACGATTGACAAGCATAATGACCTATTTGAAAGGTGTCTCAATATTCCTTGCTAATACGCTCTTTTTATCTTCTTTGTGTTTGTCTCTATCCATCAATTTAAAGTCTCTAAACACAAAATTAATGAAGTATGGATAATCTAATGAAAAATGGAATCAAGTGCATATGAAATTGATCTCTATCCTATCATCAAAGATGCTCACAACTTTAAGTTGAGCACACCATTTTAAGGCTAAATTTTTTAATATAACTTCAATTATGAAACTTAATTTTTTAATCAAAACTTCATTATTGAAGGATTAATTTCTTATCAAAACTTCAATGAAAAGTAGAAATTTAAACATAACTTTTTTTTTATGGAGATATAGATACTTGAAACATAAAAAAAAAATGTTAGACAGTTATTAATGAAAAGTAGAAATTTAAACATAAATATTTTTTTACGAAAATATAGATACTCAAAACATAAAAAAAAAAGTTTGTTAGACAGTTATTATTGAGGAATGTAATGATGTGATGTGGGTGCTTTGGTTACCAAAAACGTGTGTGTTTAAAGTTTGGTGCAGATGACATATGTGTCGCATACTTATTGGATGATGCACTTGGAAATAATGGAGTAAGCGCCAGTGACAAGTGTCAGTTCTCAGAGTCAGTTCGTAGTTGAGAGTCTAGTTGTCTTTGGTTTTCATGTAACTGACTCAGTAGAGTCTTTTCCTAATATAATAATGTAATCAATCTTCATTAATCAATATAGAAGTGAGCGTAGCCTCACCATGTGTTATTTTCTCGTATTTTAACTTGGTATCAGAGCACGGGGATAAGTGCGTAAATTTCTGGAGATTCGCAGGTCCCTCTTCTTATAGGGTGCGACGACACACTACTCAGCCTTCACGCACATCAAAAACGGAGAAATTTCCGCGATCGAACTTAAGTTACAGTGTGGAAATATTCAAACATTTTAGCAGCCAAAGTGGGTCATGAGGTGCATACAATACACACTCTAATACTTGGTGAGGTGCAGAAATCCGTGGATATTTTTTACATGCAAGTGGATATTTTTAGTTTTCATGCGTGGAGGTTTTGATAATCGTGGAGCTTTTTGAAAATCGGATCTAGTGCAAATAAAGCCTGTAACATGAGTTTGGGAGCAGTGTGAGGTTGGAGCCCGATCCACCATTCTCAAAAGAGTGGATCGGTTATAGTTTTAAACATTTGCATGCGTGTAGTTTTAGTGAGTTATAGTTATAAACATTTGCATGCTAGTTTGGTGGAGCATGTAATTTTTTTTTTTTCGAGTGATTTGGTGCAAATCGTAAGTTTTAGCGTTGAAAGAGGAAGCGTGACTTTTATTAAGTCATTGACGATTTGCATGCATGCATGAATGAGTGTGATTTGCATGCGTTTGCATGAGTTGAGAGTTTCCTTTTATATGTGAGAGTTTTACATATGTGAGTTTTGGATTATTTGAGAGTGAGGTATAAAGTTTTTATTAAAGTGGAGTCTTCTTATGATAATTATCAAAGATCATAAAGGTGGAGTGGAGTTATGAAATGATGAAGCATCATAAATAGTGAGGTGGTTATTTAAAAGTGGATATTTTGGATATTAAGGTGCATGCATGTGAGGTGGGGTTATGATTTTAAGTGGATGTATGTGAAATTTATATTATTTTTATATATAAAGTGGTTTTAAGGTTTCTTTTAAGGTTTCCTTATATTTCTTTTAAGAAAACTAAGGCCAAGGTAGAGACAAATCGGTGGTATCCGAAGGCAAAGCGACAGAAAGCTACATATCCTTGGTGATTCACTTGCAGAGACTAAATTGCAGTGATGGCGAATTCGCTGGAAGAGACCTACCTCAACGAAGCCAACAAGTTAGATGGCTCGAATTTCATTAACTGAAAATTCAAGATGTAGACACTCATGGAAGGCTATGGTGTCTGGAACATTGTGAAGGGAACTGAACTAAAACCTAATGCGACTGCAAGTGCGACAACAGCACATATCCAAGATTGGGAGTAGCGCGAAATTAAGGCAAAGGTATTGTTGCGCATGTTTGTTAAAGATAGCATAATTCCACATATTAGAGAAGCTACAACTTCTATTGCAACATGGAGAACGCTTAAAGCATTGTATGAAACTAGCAACACAGATCGCATTTTGTTCCTGAAAGCTAAATTTCTAAGCATTAAGATGGATGGAAATGAATCTGTTAGTTCATTTTTGGGTCGTATTAAAGAGGTGAAAGACAAGCTAGTAAATATAGGGGAAATTGTTTCCAACATTGATATGGTCACTATTACCTTAAATGGTATGCTAGAAGATTATCATATGTTCATAACAGGTCTCGCAACAAGGGAGAAACCTCCTACGTTTGAAGAACTGACAGGTATTTTGTTGCAAGAGGAAGAGAGGCGTGAGAATGTGAAGCCTCAAAATAAAGATTTGGCACTATGGTCAAATAAGAGATCTGCGAGAGGGAGATCAAGAGAGAGAGGCAAAGGAGGCAGTTCATGGTAGAGAGGCGGTTCATGGCAGAGAGGCAGTTCATCGCAGAGAAGAAAATCTCCAAATCAAGGTATGCAATCTGACAGGAATGAGTCAAAGAGTTGTTTTTATTGTGGTCGACCTGGACATATTGTTAAATACTGACATAAGAAGAAAAGTGATGAGGCTAGGAATAAACCTAGAACACATTCATGTCATTATGCAGAAAAATCTTCAAATCAAGATCTCAGATTATTTATTACTAGTGATGATATTGATGAACCCCCGAATTTTGACTCACGGGATCTTAGGTTGTTTGTGTCTAACGTTGCTTTATCTGTTGAAATGGATGATTCTAATGCCTGGTTTGTGGATTCCGGAGCATCAATACATATGACTTGTAACAAAAATTGGTATGCTAATTTTAAAGAAACACAGAATGGTGTCAGCATATATCTAGGAGATGACCGCGCTCATCAAATCAAGGGATATGGAGACATTCCTATGACATTGTCAAATGGTACAGTTCATCACATTCGCAATGTGGTATATGTGTCAAGAATAAAGAAAAATTTGATCTTTGTGTCCACCATTACAGATCAGAACTTGAAGGTTGAATTCTTCAAGAATTATTGTATAGGGAAGGATCTACTGGACCACTTCCAAATTGTTGCAATGGGAGTCAGAACAGGAGGCCTATACAAACTTGATGTTACCAGCAAAGCGCATTATGCACTGACTTTTTCAACTATGCCAACAAAGAGTCTTTGGCATCAAAGGTATGGCCACATCAATCATCCTGATTTATTGTTATTACAGAAAAAGAATATGGTTGAAGGATTTCCCATGTTAAAGAATGAGAAGGTTGGTTGTGATGGATGTGCATTAGGAAAGATGTACACAAATGAATTCCCCTCTAATCCTGATAAGAAAAAGAGAGATGTGTTAGATATTGTGCATATTGATGTTTGTGGGCCTATGCAGACTATGTCTTTAGGAGGTGCATTTTACTTTCTGTTATTTATTGATGATTGCATAAGATACACATGGGTTTACTTCCTTAGATGAAAAAGTGATGTTTTCGAGTACTTTAAGGAATTCAGAACCATGGTGGAAAAACGGACAAAGAAATCCATCAAAATCCTTCGTTTAGATCAAGGGGTAGAGTATAAATCAGGGGACTTCAACAAATATTGCAAAGATAATTGAATAGTACAACAGTTTACAGTACCTCACACTCCACAACAGAACAGAGTCGCTGAAAGGAAAAACAAAACTCTGGTAGAGTGTGCACACAGTATGATGAAAGGTAAGAATATCTCAAATGCATTTTGGGGTGAAGCCATAAATATTGCAGTTTATTTAAAGAATAGAAGTCCAACAAGGTGTCTTGATAATGTTACTCCTTTTGAGGCCTTGTATGGTTCCAAACCTGCAGTTCATAATTTGAAAGTATTTGGGTGTAAGGCTTTTGTTCATATTCCAAAGGAGAATAGAAGGAAATTGGATGTTAAAGCCATTAAATGTATTTTCATTGGGTACTGTTATGAATTTAAAGCATACAAATTGTTTGATCTTTCTACTCACAAAGTATTTGCAAGTAGAGATGTACTTTTCCATGAACAGGAAGTAGGAAATCATGACAACAACAGTCATGAAGAATGGCATAGACTTCTTGATGAAGGAGTTAAAGAAGAGCAGCAACAACCACCACCACAACAACCATCATCGCAGCAACAACAACAGCAATAACAAGAAGGACTCAGTGATATGGACAATTCAAACAGTCATAGTTCACCTAGAGGTGAAGACAGATCTTCACAAAGTGGGGAGGAAGATAATCAGTTGAGAAGATCTTCACGACAGATTCGACTTCCTGAGAGGTATAAAGACTATGCCCTAATGAGTACCATTTCAAATGTCATAGAACCCATGAGTTTTGATGAAGCTAATAAACATGATGAATGGCGAAATGCAATGGAGGAAGAATATGAATCTATAATGAAAAAAAATACTTGGGAATTGACTGAATTGCCTAAACATAAGAAACCCATTGAATGCAAATGGATATACAAACCCAAGTTTAAATCAGATGGTAGTATAGATAATTATAAGGCTAGACTGGTTGCAAAGGGGTATTCACAAACATAAGGTATTGATTACGCTGAAACATTTGCACCAGTAGCTAAATTGAATACTATCAGAATGTTAATTGTTTTAGCTACAAAGTACCATTGGAAGCTACACTAGTTAGATGTTAAATTTGCATTTTTGAATGGTGAGTTAAAGGAAGAGGTTTACCTTACTCAACCTGAAGGGTTTGTGGAAAAGGGGCATGAACACTTAGTGTGTAAGTTAAAGAAAGCATTGTATGGACTAAAACAAGCACCTACGTCATGGTATGAGAAGATAGACTCTTTCTTTCTTCAACAGGGTTTTATGAGGAGCAAAAGTGATCCAAATCTGTATACCAAATTTGATGAGTAGGGGTATATAGTATTGATTTCCTTATATGTTGATGATTTGATAATTACATGAAATGCAGATAAATTAATTGATGAAATCAAGGAGCAGTTGTCACAAGTGTTTGAAATGAAATATCTTGGTGAGTTACATTACTGCCTAGGTCTTGAAGTTTGGAGAAATGCAGACCAAACTTTTGTTTGTCAGAGTAAGTATGTCAGAGAAGTACTTAAGAGATTCAAAATGGATGAGTGTAAATCTTCTATTGTTCCCATGCAGCAGAATGTGAAACTTTCTTGTGATGATGGTTTGAAGGAGGTGAATGGCACTATGTATAGACAAATGGTGGGTAGTTTGAATTATCTCAGAGAAGTACTTAAGAGATTCAAAATAGATGAGTGTAAATCTTTTAGTGTACTATGTCAGAGAAGTACTTAAGAGATTCAAAATGGATGAGTGTAAATCTTCTATTGTTCCCATGCAGCAGAATGTGAAACTTTCTTGTGATGATGGTTTGAAGGAGGTGAATGGCACTATGTATAGACAAATGGTGGGCAGTTTGAATTATCTCACCACAACTAGACCTGGTATTTCATATTCTGTGAGTGTGTTAAGTCAATTCATGGCGAAACCTCATGAAAGCCATTGGAATGCAACAAAGGCAGTGCTCATGTATCTAAAAGGAACACTTGATTATGGTATTAAATATACTGATGCATCTGATGTTGAGTTGACAGGTTATTCAGAATCTGATTGGGCTGGCAATCTGGATGATCGAAGATCAACCACTGGATATGCGTTTGGCATTGGATCCAGGGTTGTTTCATGGAGCAGTAAAAAACATCCTACTGTATCTCTATCTTCTACTGAAGTAGAATATAAAGCCTTGTGTGCGGCAACTTGTGAAGTTGTTTGGTTAAGAAGACTTCTTCAAGATGTTGGAGAAGAACAAAAGGAACCTACAATGATCAAATGTGATAATCAAAGTTCAATCAATCTTGCGAAGAATCCATTTTTTCATGCAAGGACAAAGCATGTTGAAGCTCAGTTTCATTTTGTTCAAGAAAGGTTGCAGTCAAATGAAATAGCTCTTATGTATTGTAATACTAGTGAAAATGTTGTTGATATTTTCACTAAGTCTCTTGGAAAGATTAAGTTTGAATTGCTTAGGGAGATGTTAGGTGTAGAATTCAATCCATTCTCTATTAAGGGGGAGACTTGGAAATAATGGAGTAAGCGCCAGTTGTAAGCGTTATTTACAAGTGTCAGTCGATTCGTAGTTGAGAGTTTAGTTATCTTTGATTTACATGTAACAGACTCAGTAGAATCTTTTCCTATATAAGAATGTAATCAATCTTCATTAATCAATAGAAAAATGAACATAACCTCGCCATGTGTTGTTTTCTTGTATTTTAACTAATACTATATACTATTCCCACGCAACAACTAACCGTTTAGAACTTCAACAAAGTCTTTGTTTTGTTGGTGACTCACCAACGCACATCAATGGCTTTTTGTTCGATTTGATAATTGATGTGATTTCCAGTTTCATTGCTACACAGTGTGTGCACACTTTACGAGTGATGTGAGTCATGAGTACGATGGGTGATAATGTGTTTTCAATTTTTTTTCATTTTCTTGCCGACCAACACATGAAGAGGTACCACTCATTCAAATATCATCCACTTTAACAATTTTGCTTTATGACCGACCAACACAGAGCAATTTTCCCACCTACTTTTTGCCAACTAACACGTGAAGAGGGACCACGCACTCAAATATCATCCACTGCTTTTACTTTACCAATTTTGCTTTATGGCCGACCAACTTTTCCAATTTTTCTTTATGGCTGACCAACACGTATAGAGGGAAAACTTTACTCTGACACCACATGCAATGAATTTTTCTTTAAAGGCTAATCTCATTTTAAAATTAAAATATATATATATATATATGTATTCAACCTATCACTGAAATATCATGAGGATGCCTGGATTCGACTTACCACTCAATTTATGATGAAGACGGAACCACGTCAACCTGGGCACAGAGCACAACACTTAAATTTTCCGCCAAAAAAATATTATATAAAAGTTTTCTTTATTACTCTAAAACAACAAAAGTATTATTCAAATCGTATTCCTAGTTTTAGTTCCACAGTGAAAACTAACACTTGGGCCGCAACAAAAGTTTTTACATTGACTATATCAAATAATTATTCAAGTGAAAAATAGAGACCTTGTGGAGGGATGGAATTTGACGGGCAAATTGCCCGTCAAATACATTAAAAAATTTGGGCAAAACGTTAACATTTTTCGTTGAATCTGTTAAAACGGGTATACAATTTGTGGAAACTGTCAAATTTAATGGGTTGTTGGAATTTGAAATTCCAACCCTGCTTGTGGGCAAATTTGATACTGGACTAATGGAGGTCACTTGCAGGTACATTACAAAACGGTTCATAAGAACAAAGAAGTGGCTGGATAAGTAGACCCGGAACACAATACTTTATTAGCTGATGGCTAAGTTTTTACCGTTGTCAACCGACCAAATTCAAATTTAATAAGTATAATTGTTTTAAATATTAAATACAATATAATCAAAATTTTAAATAGGGCGAACCAAAAGTATTTGTTACTATTACTCCCTACGGTCTCTTCTATGCTTTGGGAGAGTTGGAGGGCTTTAAGAAATGTCCTTAAGCCCAAAACAAGTGTCAGTGCATGGCGATGTACTGTCACTGCATGGCGATGTCCCTCCCGAAAGGGTTTTGGAGGTTGATTTGTACACAAACCCGAAAAGGTTTTGGAGGTTGATTTGTACAGAAACTGGAGAATGCTTGTAGCTGTGTTTAAAAAATAGCTGTGTTTTGTAAGATGTTTATTATGAGTGGGCACCGACTTTGGCGTGTAGGAAAATGTACAATACTTCTTTTAAATATGATAATATCATATCTGTGTGGATTTTCTTATTTCTTCAAGAAAATCTTAAATAAAGTCAAGTTTCAAAATGTATTATTTAAAAAAATATTATTTAGATTTAGAGTTTTCCATCTTTCGTAAGGGTTTATTTTCATGTAATTATCAAAATAAGGATAGATTGTCACTACTTTCTAATGAAAGAGGATGGTCTATATAATGTAGAGGAACGTGTGGAGGCTAGCCTAACTTATAAGGTTAGTTAAAAAAATTGTGAGAACTCTACAACTCTTCAACCCTATTATGCCAAACTAGCAATGGCAGCCCCCGCTCAAGGAGGAGTTGCCCCTTCCTTCGGAAATGTAGTGGCTGGAAGCAGTCAACCGCCCCAACCCCCTGCCCTCATTCCTCACACTTCTAGTTCTCCCAATCGAATGGAAACATAACAAACAAAGGAAGTTAAGGAAGCTCTGGCAAAGCTCAGAATCGCTCCCAGCTCAAAACCATCAAAATCCGAAAGCTGACAAGAAAATCCCATTGAATTGCATCTCGCAATCAGAGGAAATATCACAGTACGAAATCATATCGCCCCTCCTGGGGGAAGAAATTCAATACATGCAATATCGTGCCCTCATATGCAAATTCATGGGCCTATGACCATCATAGAAATCCCTGATGTGGTGGATCAAAACCAAATGGAAGCCCGAAGGGGATGTTTCCCTCAAACTAGGATCCAAAAGATTCTTTACGGCCATCTTTGTAGTGTACCTTTTTCACTACCGAGGCTTTCAAACCTCTCGCTAACCACTCTGTACATGGACTTTTACATAAAACATACAGAATTGTATAATCACATGCGTAACAACAAAGATATACATTTTAATTCTCAGAATAAACATATAGTTATTGTTATAATTAGACAATCCATAGCTTTCAAAAACAATTCATTTACACAGCGGAAAACATGATAACAGATCCAGTACAGTCATGATAAAATGTGGTAAAAATATAATTAAACACTTATCTTGTAACAATGGTGGTTCCACCAACCAAGTGCAGGCCTCCCACGAACCTCCCAGCCTTAGACCACACTGCTCATCATCTCAACAGTGGGTCACCCCCGAGCTGGGACCGAGCTCCACCCCAAGGCAAGGAATCCTAGGCTAGGTTGAGGTTACAGGGAAAACAACACAGAAATACCTAGGAAGGTTCTTCCCAAAGATGCCATCTTACGCCCACTACTACCAGACTCTCATTCCCCACATGCCTATTCCGCCCGGGAGTATACACCTTCACACGCACAGTCCATTGGTGCTAAACTCCCTCTCTGGGTCTCGGCAACAGGCCAGATCAGGAAGTCTCAGAGCCTGAAGCTGGTGTTGGACACTCTCTGGAAGAAACCTCTTCCAACAACATTCACCTCCCTCACCTAGAGAGAGATCACGCACAGGCACAATTACCACCTGCATTGGACAACAACTCACGCGCTAATCCATATCTGCATGACCACTACAGTCAAGCGGGAATACCGACTCAAACTTCTCAAACAAGCTCAGCAATGGCGGCAAGGTCTCACGGTGTTGATTTTCAGAATTGTGCGAGAAGCAATTTCCGCAGGGAATTTACACAGATTCTCTGGTGCAGAACAGGAGGATGAATTGGGCTTTTCAGCAACTGAACACAGTCTTCTCGGCTCCCTCCATAGAGGGTGTACACGGGTTTTTAGAGACACATACACTATCTCCCCCTTTCCCCCTGGAAAAATCCCCTTTCCCCTCCGCCCTGCCCAGGATAGACTCACGCTCTGGTGTCGGGAATGCGTGACAGACAATCCACGCAAGGGTCAATCGTGTGTTCAAACGGTTCAGAAGATGTACGAGGGTGTTTCTGCAGGGGTCAGATCCGTTCCTTCTGGCAGTCCGTGAGTCGAAATGGAGAAGAGAACCCCCAACACGGCTCATCGCGGCTTTCTATTACATGGTCAGGGTTGACACTGTCGCCCATGTGACTACATGCGTTCCAGCAACGTGCGTGTCTCCCACCATTTGGAAATCACATGTCCTTTCAAAAAGGACTTAGGTTAAAACATATAATGCACATATCTTTTGGAATAATATTGAAATATTATTCCCAAGGCTTAAGCCTTCTAGGCTCAACACTTAGCCCCTTTTTCCACCTCCAGCCCCTAATTCCTTGCCTACTCTGTGGGTTCTCGGTCCCCCTTCACTCATTCATCGTGGTCGGTCAGCACCTAGCGGTGTTTATATTTTATTAATCATTCTACATACATACAAGTACATCAGCAGGCTCCTGGCCTTAAACACTTAGGCTCCCTAGCCTAACAAACACATAAGCCTACCAGTTATACAAAACTTGGCTCACCAGCCTATAAAACATAATTACAATTCCTTTCAAAACATGGTTTACAACGGGGTTCGGCCTTGGGGACACTACAATCTTCAACCTAGTTGAAGACCGAGAAAGAGTCTTCAAAGGAGGCCCATATTTCTTCAACTTTGTTGGTCTATATATGCGGATCTGGAAAGAGAACTTTAGCCTGGAAAAGGATGATTTCATTGTTGCTCTGGTATGGATCAGATTGTACTTGCTCTTGTAGGAGTACTGGCGCACAAATATTCTAGAAGGTATCAGAAACACTCTTGGATCCTTTGTCTGCATTGTCAAGGCCACCCTTCAAGGTTGTTATACCTCCTATGCTTGGATCCATGTCTACCTCAATGTATCCAAAGCTCTTTCAGCATCAATATGCCTCAAATATAAGGATGTGGACTAGCTCCAAACCTTGGATTATGAACACATTCCCTTCCGGTGCAGAAAATGGCATGCTCATGGGCACATTTTCCAAGAATGTCCCCTGAATAAGCAAAGAGAGCCTCCAAAACCCCAATTGGAAAAGGACAAGGCAGGTTTCGAAAAAGTCCAAGCAAAGCACAAAGACAAAAAGAAAATACCTACCCATCCCAACCCCAAAGGCCTTTGCACCAGTAACAGTTTTGACTCGCTAGCAAAACTCTCAGAGAAAAAAGTACCTGACCAAATTCCCTCGGTCGAGACCCAACCAAGTTCCCAACCTAGTCAAGAAAATAACCTTCCCACCACTCGTGTCCCCTCTTTCCCTAAGTCTGAACCCCAGATACATGACCAAGATGATCCTATGGTCCCCTCTGAAACCCTAAAGGCGGAGTAGGACAAGATGTAAGACATGGATCTAGAATATCTAGACCTGCAAGGCATAGCAGCAACATGCGAATGGAAAGTGGAACACTCGATACCGGATCAACAAACTAGAATATTGCAAAGTGCCTTGATCAAATCAAGGAATAAACAGAAAGGAGCAGTGACCCAAAAAGGTAAGAATCATGTGCCTACATCTTTAGGAATCAAGAACACTTCAAGAAAATAAATTATCAAGGCTCCAAAAGATGAAAAAAAAAGAGGAAGGTCATCCAACAAGCAACTCTTACAAGAATTGGTAGAACTTCTTCTAAATTCATGAAGGATTAAAAGCATGGTGGAAAAATTCTCTTCACACCCTCAATCTTCCCAATGAAATACATCTCATGGAATGTAAGAGGCCTTAACAGCCCGAGTAAACAAAGATGCTTAATGACCTTGATAACTGATGAAAAACCTTCTATAATGTTGTTATAAGAAACCAAATGTACATCCATAACTATGGAAAAAATGGCCACCAGATGCTGGAGAGGCTGTAATGTCATAACAATAGATGCCGAAGGGGAATTAGGTGGTTTGGTCATCCTCTAGAACCCCATCGAAATCTCCCTCTCCTCATTCTTCACCACCCAACGTACTATATCAGCCAAATTCCAACCAATGGGATCTAACCAATCTGGTTATATCACCAATGTCTATGGACCTCAAATTATGCAAGATAAATTAACCTTTTCGTAGTCTCTCTCTCTTTTAGCTCCTCTCTTAGAAATCCATCCTTGGATCATAGGGGCAGACTTTAACATTATAACTTCTCTCCCAGAGAAAAGCGGATGCTTAAACTGTCTGGATCAGGACTCTTAAATATTTAAAGAAACCATTAGCGACTTGGGTCTGGTAGACTGGGAAACCTCTGATGGAACATTTACTTGGAGGAACCACCCAGTTGTCAAGCACCAAATAGCCTCCCATATGGATCACTTTCTCATCTTTGAATCTCTTCTTCAAAGAAACTTTACCATAGAAGCCACCATTCTACCCTATCATGGGTCAGACCATTGGCCCACCAATCTCCTCATCGACAGCCCAGTAAACCCCAAGAACCGTCCCTTCCGCTTTGAATCCTTCTGGATGATGAATCTCTCCTTCCACTCTAACTTTCCCTCTTGGTGAAAGGTAGCACCAGTCAACTCAGGCTCCCCAATGTTTAGAATCCAGCAACAACTAAAGAACCTGAAACAACAAATCAAGATATGGAATAAATAAGAATTTGACAACATATTTGAAACCAAAAAACAACTACAAGAAAGAATGAAACAAAACCAACATTAGATAATCACTTAAGGGAGCTCTCGGGATCTTGTAGAGGAAGAAGTCTCACTCATGTCCCAAATAACAACTAGAGATAAGCACAAGGAAATACTCTAGAGACATAAATCAAGAGTCATGTGGCTACAGGAAGGTGAGAGAAACTCAATTTTTTTCCACAATTCGATGATCCAACAAAGACATCAGAACAAAATTGTCTCTTTAAAAGACCAACAAGGTAACAAATTAAGCAACCACCAAAATATCCAATCATAATTTCTTCAATACTACAGAACTCTAATGCAATAACCTCAGTTGAATCGAAAGGAAATCGAAAAGATTACCCAACATATAATTTACAAAAATGATAAACGAAAATCAAAATGAAGCCGAGATGAGGCTAGTCACCATGGAAGAAGTGGAGCAAGTGATCTCGGAGATGCCTAAAGGGAAATCTCCTAGACCTGATGGATTCAAAATGGACTTTTACCAAAAATTCTGGCCGGAAATAAAGAATGAAGTCTTGGAAGTAGTGGAAGACTCTAGAAGATACAAAAAATTCCTCCTAGCTTTCAACGCTACCTTCCTCACTCACATTCCTAAAGAAGATAAAGTAGAAAACCACAAAAACTTTTGTCCTATGTCCCTCTACAATGTTATATAAAATATCATATGCAAAATCATTGCAAATAGACTAAAACCCCTCCTCCCCTCCCTTATCTCCCCAGAGCAGACAAGTTTTGTGGAAGGAATACAAAATCCTATCGCCCCTCCTGGGGGAAGACATCCAATACATGCAAAATTGTGCCCCCATATGAAAATTCATGGGCCTTTGGCCATCCGAGAAATCCATCATGTGGTGGATCAAAACCAGATGGAATCTCGAAGGGGATGTTTCCCTCAATCTGGGATCAAAAGGATTCTTTATGACCATCTTCAACCTGGTGGAAGACCGAGAAAGAGTATTCCAAGGAGGTTTGTATTTCTTCAACTCTTTCGGTCTATATATGTGGATTTGGAAAGAGAACTTCAGCTGGGAAAAGGAAGATTGTGTTGCTTCTCCGGTATGGATCGGATTGTACTCGCTCTCGCAGGAGTATTGGCACACAAAAATACTAGAGGGTATCGAAAACACTCTTGGATCGTTTGTCAGGATTGCAAAGGCCACCCTTCAAGGTCGTTATGCCTCCTATGCTCAGATCTGTGTCTACCTCAATGTATCCAAAGCTCTGTCAATGCCAATATGCCTCAGATATGGGGATGTAGACTGGCTCCAGACCCTGGATTATGAACACATTCCCTTTCGGTGCATAAAATGCCATGATCACGGGAACCTTTTCCAAGAATGTCCCCTGAATAAGAAAACAGAGCCCCCCAAACCCCAATTGGAAAAGGACAAGGCAGGTTTAAAAAAATTCCAAGCGAAGCGCAAAGACAAAAAGAAAATACCTACCCATCCCAACCCCAAAGGCCCCCGCGCCAGTAAAAATTTCGACTTGCTAGAAAACTTCTCAGGTCAAGAAGTACCCGGCACAATCCCCTCGGCCGATACCCAACTAAGTTCCCAACCTGGTCAAGAAAAGAACCTTCCTGCCACTCTTGTCCCCTCTTCCCCTAAGTCTGACCCTTAGATACAAGACTAAGATGATCCAATGGTCCCCTTTGAACCCCTAAAGGCGGAGAAGGACAAGCTGGCAGACATGGATCTAGAAGATATAGACCTGCAAGGAATAACAATAACATGTGAACGGAAAGAGGAACACTCGATACCAAATCAACAAATCAAACTATTTCAAAGTGACTTGATCAAATCAAGGAATAAAGAAAAAGGAGAAATGACCTTGTTGGGGTTCTATAATCATAGGTAACATGTTTCTTCAGCTGCCTATCTGGCGTTTCTCCCGTGATGAAGACATTTGGCTTACTGGGCTCGGTTAATTCCATTTCCCCCTCCACCCATTTTTCCCAATCCTCCATCACCCTACTGCATCCTTCATACACCGTCGCGTCTTTCAATCCCTCACCCTTCACTTCATCATGCCCATCACTCATCCCTGCATGAATAAAAAAACTTAGGATAATAAACAAATAATTAGATTAATTAATAGGTTAATAATGTTTGTAATAAAATTTAGTGTAGTTAGATTAATTAAAATATGTTAGACTAGTTAATAATTAAGTTAGTTGTTTAAATTAGTAATTAGGTTAGTGTTTATTAATTAAACATTAAATAAAAATATAATAAAAAACATATATTAATAAAACAAAAAAATATTAAATGCAAAATATAATTAAAATAAAATAACAATTAATAAACAAAACAAATAGTAAAAACCAACATTAAACAAAAAGCAAAAAACGAAAATACGAATATAACATAAAAAAACAAAACAAAAAAATAAAAAAAAGGCACATTAATCCTAAGTTTTACCCGTCATTTCCCCATGTAACTCAGACCCCCCTCCCTCACGTCACATCACTACCGAGGGGGTCCGAGTTAGCGGTATTGGGAGGGACAAGTGTCACCCACTGGTGAACTCGGACCCCTCCCTCCCAATACCACTTACCACCTCAAGGGTCTGAAAACCACCTTCCCCCTGTGAAACCGCTCACCCAAAAAACTCAAAACCGTTATTTTTCCAGTTTCAACCAGTCGATTTTTAGGAAGGATTCCGGGCAGACGGGAAGGAATCTTGAAAAACCAAGAGAGGTTTTTCTCTGTAAAGGGCTGAAGAGAAAAAAAATCTCTGAGGTTTTTCACAGGTGCCACTAGTTGGGAGAATCGAAGCCATCTTTCAGCCCCTTTTTCCAGGTTTCCAGTATTTCCTGTTTCAGTCCTGATTTTGCGGGAGCTGTTTCAGTGAGATGGAGACGGAATTGGAGAAACCAAAGGAGGTTTTTTCTCCAGAAAAACCCATATACAATAAAATCCTACATTTTTTTCACAGGTGTCACCGTTGGAGAGAAACAAATGTCTGAGTTGACCCCTTTTTTTGTAGCAATTCGACCCGTCTTTCATGGCAGACAACTCAAGATTTTTAAGGGATTTTATTTCTATTTTTGGTCGAGGTGGTTGAATCCGAATTCCTAAGCTTTAGGGGTGATCTCTCCTCTTTATTCATTTAATTTTAATGTAAAAGGGTTGATCCTCACGCCCAAGGAGTGGTGATCTGTAATCTATTTTGAAGAGATCTACCAGTAATAAAAGGGACAATTCACAAGATTCCTGCATGTGGATGTTGGTGATGTGGTTTCTTCTCTGTTAATTGTTATCCTACTTTTTGATCATTCTGTTTTCTATATCTAATCGTTTAAAAGGATTTTAAGTGCACAATTTATCTTTGATACTCTGTTCCTGGATTTTAACGATTTGAATGTTTGTCCTCTGATATTAAAGCAAAGAAATTCTTAATTGCTTCTTTGTTTTAATTGATTATCTCCTGTTTATATCTTTCCATCACTTTAACTCAGAAAGATCCAACATTCTCATTATCTTGCCCTGTGAAGAAGCCTAATAAAAGTTGTACCTGATGTCAATCTTTAACAGACCCCATAGCCCAATGGAATTCTAAAACAGTCATTCAGCCAAACATCTCAATTCTAAAACAAATTCTGCACCTCATAACTAGCCTAAGATCCATGTTCAAACAAATCTAAATCTGACAGAGAGATCCCTCTCTGATTCTTGGAGAGCTAGATCCTCGACTCGAAGTGGTTTTGTGGTTACCCCTTCCGATTTCCTCCTCAGCCTGGGAAATTACAGTGTGATAGCAGACCCAAAAAGGTAAGAATCATGTAGCTATATCTTTAAGAATCAAGAAAACTTCAAGCAAAGAAATTATCAAGGCTCCAATAGATGAAAAAAAAGAGAGGAAGGCCATCGAACAAGCAACTGTTACAAGAATTGGGAGAACTTCTTCTAAATTTAGGAAGGATTAAGAGCATGGTGGAAAAATTCTCTTCACACCCCCAAAATTCCCAATGAAATACATCTCATGTAATGTAATATGCCTTAACATCCTGAGTAAATAAATATGCTTAAATACCATGATAATTGATGAAAAATATTCTATAATGTTTTTACAAAAAACCAAATGTACATCCATAACTATAGAAAAAATGGCCACCATATGTTGGAGAGGTTGCAATGTCATAGCAATATATCGCGAAGGGGCATCATGTGGTTTGGCCATCCTATGGAACCCCAACAAAATCTCCTTCTGATCATTCTTCACCACCCAATGTACTATATCATCCAAATTCCAACCAATAGGATCTAACCAATCTGGTTATATCACCAATGTCTATGGACCTCAAATTATGCAAGGTCAATAGAGAATGGAATGGAACATTTTATCTGGATTTATAGTCGATAGAGAATGGAACATTTTATCTGGATTTATTACCTGGAAATCTTGGAAAGAGCACAACTGTAGGGTTTTTAAGCCTCAAGCCCTGCCTCCAGAAGAAATCTAGAACAAGGTTCTCATCTCAGTCTGGGAAATGATTCTGGCCCAACTCTGGGAGGACAAAGACTGAAAAGTCATCCCATTCAAGATATCTATAATCCAAGGCCTCAACCTCATATCCAACCTTGCTTCCCTCATGAAACACCCAACAATGACCCCTCCAGCTTGAACATCTCAATTGAATGCTCCCTAGAAAGGTTTTTCAGGATGAACTTTGACGAGGCCTGAAAAGGAAATCTAGGTAAGGAATGGTATGGAAGAGTCTTCAAAAACATCAAATGTAACATCTTGAGAATGTATGGGGCTTAGATGGGGATAAACACCAACAAAACCAATGAAATCCATGAGCTGGAAGAAGGTCTCTGCGTAGCCGTGAGCCAGGGCTATGCCAAGATAATCATAGAAGGTGACTCCCATATTATAATCAATATGTTCAAAATCCTGCAACATGGCTCCCCGACAATGAAAATAAAAAAAAGTTGGTGTCTCGAAGCCATTCAACAAATGTTGGCCTCGATGCCAGTGATCATACACAGACACATGAAGTGTTGGACCAACAAGTTGGCAAACTGGTTAGAAAATGAAAGACTAAGGACTAAAGAGGATTCACAGGACAAGCCTTGGAACCCCTTAGAGGATGAGGTTTTCTCCCAATACTGCACCATAATCATAAGACATGACCTTTCCAGTGAGGAGCATGAGCAATGGAACCGGACAAAACAACGACAAGCCTCACAGGAATCCAGAAGGAGAAACAACACTAAAATCACCCTCGAGGCAAGGAGGGAGAGAGAGAAGGATAATATGGGTGAAATCCCAACTTTGGAAAGGTAGGACTTGAATTTACAAGAAGTTGAGTGCCAGGATGACAGACGTGACGTTCCTTGTATCCACATCAACAACTAACACCTAAGCGATTCCCAAACTTGGAAAACAAGATCGATTTCACCCCATGAAACCAAAACAGGAAAAGGTGGGGAAGCCTCCACGAGGCTCCTTCCAGCTAGAGAGGCGCACCCCTCTTGGAAGGAGAGATTAGGAAGAATGTAGAAGGAGGGTGGTTACCCGAGAATAGACGGGGACAATAAATGACCTCGCAAATCATACCTCCCCTCCTGCGTGTATCCAACAAGACATCCATTGGGCTCTCTAGCCATCGAACGACGATCGGTTGCCAGCTACCCACAGGAATGTCATTCGACAAGACCGCACCATGGGAAACCCACGACTGCATTTAACACAGGGGAATACTCCCAAGATGCTAGGGGGAAGGAACTAGACATACAATCCCAAATCCTTTCTCCAACTCACCCAAAAGGACACGAGTTAGAGACAATTGGAATGGGTCAATGACACATGATCTCCAACTAGCACAGGAAGGCGAGCCTCTCACGCTAGCATCCAACAACCACAATTAAGGAATTTAATGAAGGTGACTAATTCCGAGGATGAGGAAAATAGGGAACGATGGATCTCCCACGAGGCAACATATATGAGAGGAAGCCGGAGGCAAGGCCAACAAGGCGGAAGGAAAATAAAAATAAATGAGAGTTATGAGGCATCCTCAGGATGCCCAGACTCACTCTCATCTCTATGAAATCCTCCCCGATGATGATCCACTCTCCTTTGAGAAGGAACATGACTCTTAGAGAAATTTTGATGCTTATTCTGCAGCTAGAGAGCCTGGTTCAGGACTTTTAGTCTCTTCTAGTAGCGAGAGACCTATTGGAAGTCCTCTCTCCATCTGGTACCACCTTTCCATTCGAGCCCTCATCAGATATACCATGGCCCCTATGAATGGATATCCTCTCGGTTATAGGTGCGACTTGAGACTTCTTGGAGATGCCAACTCGAGACAACAAGAGGAGGGGTTACCAGAATCTCGCGTCCAACATGAGGCCTTAAACGCTGCCAGGAACTGCATTTCAAATACCCATCAGTGATTCCAGAGAGCTCTAGATGAAGCAAAAGACAAAGTTAGCGAGGAATATGAGATGACTACTGATACATAAATAACTGAGAACACTATCCATTGGGTCCCAGACGTTGGCTACACCAGGGGTAGGGACACTCAATATTGGAGGATAGCCGAACTCTACTGGCACATCAAGACCTTCTTGGGACAAATGTTGCAAACCAAGGAAGATGCTCAAAACACGGTCCAGCTCCAGCTCGATGGCCTCCACTTGATGGTTCGAGAGATCCTTGCTCGCCTCCCTCAAGAAGCTAGTCATAAACATCCAGGGCATAATGAAACTCAACTGGAAAATCCTCAGACCTCTGGTGAGAGGACCTTGGCCCCATGAAGTTGATTCCCTAGTAGTCTTAATTTTTGAAAATGATAGCTTTTAGTAGTTATAGGCATGGTACTTTTAACAGAACTGTGGTTTTTAAGTTTTTTTTAATATTTCATAAACAATATATTTGGCCAGATAGCATCTACCTATGTTGTTGGTCTGGTTTCCTGAGTGGAAGGCCAACAACAAGGATTTTTGGACTGTATGATATATTAAAAATATAACAAAATTTTTCTTGTGAACTTTACAAAAAAAATAATGTTGAAGACCGTGTGATATTTGATTTCTTATAAATCATTGAATTATGTATAACCTATCATACCATCTCTTTTCTGATCTCATTATCCCACAAATTCACTGGTAAGGTGTCGCAAAAGAGAACAGGGGTGTCAATACCCCCGAGTGTAGTCAAATTCTCTTTTTAGTGTATCAAACATAAATCATATTACTATGCCCTTAAAATTGCGAGACAATATGGGGATCAATTTAATTTGAACTTAGTCCAGAAACTTAATAAATGCATTCAACATCTTTCACATGCATGTTAAATACGTGTAAAAAATCATGTAGCTCGGGTATCAGACCTTTCCTTCCAGCGCTCGTTGATTTTCCAACTGGTCTTATGTCTATTCAAAATTCTTTAAGAATAAACCATATTCTTGTCCTCAATTTTTTGTCGGATTATACCCCTTTGTTGCTTGGTCAGAACACTAAGGGAATCAAACTCGACACCATAGATATGTAGACCTAATATGGTTGATGCAGAAAGAGGCGGATTTTTTAACCCATGGCGTTGGTGGGAAAAGCTTCGATCAGGTAGGAAACATAACTTTTGAGCAGTCCAGGTAGAGTCAGGGTCTCTTTGTTTTTGTCCCATCCTATGTTGTTGTTGTTGCGGTTGAGGAGGAACTGGCCGATGGTGTCTCAAGGGTGAGCATAGCGTTAAACCCCAATTTCATGCATGTCATTTCCACTATCTCTTGTTTGGCCGAGCTCTATTGGATTGTATCAAAATCGAAACACGAAGGATCGAACCTCAAGCCTATGCAGCGATTTATTCACCGCTAGAAGGAGAGGCAACATAAGAGACAACACCAGATACAAGGGAAAAGGTACGTGTTGTTAATGGACAATCATTGTGGCTAGTGACTAGAATTACCACAGGACATTGCTGGTATTGATTCCTTGTCTTATGGGATCGACTTACTTGGTAACATTAATTCATCACTCAACTTTTAGGATTTGCATGCACCCCAACAAGCTCCAACGCCGAGTCAACTCAGATAATCCATGAGTTGCTTTCATGGAACAAATTCCAACATTGAATTTTCAAGGGTAATTGTCTAGTAAGATCTGGTGAGGACCTCCACTCGAGAGAACAAATCTTGTATGGTTTCTCTACATTTGTCCTCTATTTTCTCTGTAATTTATAACAACACATTTTTAAAATATGAATCCCTTCTTATTAATTGAAAGTATCATAGTGAATAATATATATTTCTCTCCTACTCTCACTCTTAATTATTGCAGCTAACTCAAGAGTTATTAACGATTCTATGGATGTAAAATCGTTTCTATGGATGTAAAATCGTTTCTATGGATGTATTGAATGACTTTCTTTACTCGCCGACATAGAAATCATAGTAACGGTAGTAGCACACAATCATAATCATAAGAATAGAGAGCATGAAAAATAATATCGTTATTTACAGTATCTAGAATTAGGCATGTGTATGTCCCCACTCTTTTTATTTGCCTCTATTTTTGTTCTCTGTATCTGCAAAATTTATGTTCGAGCATTACTTATGCCGGGTATCGATGTTTATACAAGTATAAACATAGAAAGTAGATGATCATATAAAAAAATATTATAGCTCTTTGGATTTTTGATAGAAATTTACTATAGGGAAGGATGCTAATTGGATGGCCATGATGCGGATGGAAATCGACCAATGGAATTCGATAAGATGAGAAGATGTTGGAGAGGCCAAAGGTGAGAAGTAGCTTGGGTTATAAAACTTCTGTAGAGCTTGGTATGTGTTTTCCGCTGAGATTCATAATGTTGTTTGACAACAGAAGTTGGAAGAGAAAGGAGAGCCAGTGTCGGTAATAACTGATCATAGAGTAATAATTGATCATAGAGTAATAGATGAGTGAGGCGGTAGAGTGACAAAAAGGCGATGAGTTCGTGGAGCTATGGCAATGATAGAAAAAAAGGCGATGAGGTGGTTTAATTTATTTTGACATAGGTTTGTAGGTTTGCATGATTTATCGTCATTGCTCCCACAACTATACCAGTCATGATCAATCATATATTTTATAAAAACGTAAAAGTGACACTGCATAAGTGTTAGTATATTCACTCAGTGCAAACAAACATAAATTTAATGAATGCATAGTAGTTGTTTTGAAATGCTTAATAATTACTAGATTCAAAACTTAAGACTACGATAAAAATTTCGATTTATTAACCAATAGATTTTAAATAAAAACAATTAAAATATTACAAAATAATAACTATTTTAGTTTTCCTATTTATTTATAACTTTGAGATTCACAAACTTATTGAAAAAACTTTCAGAATCACATAAATATTTTTAATCAACCAGAAAGTAATAGAAATTCAAGATCAATCAATCCCTATTGTCTTGGCCTTCCGCAAAGGAACTAATAAATAGTCTAGTACCCTCCCCTCCATAGTTTGTTTCAACTTTCAAAATATTAGCAATTACAAATGAAACTAGTTGACTTTATCCTTTGTAAAAATCTGCATGTCATAGGAGTAAATTTATTAAAAATATTCCTTAATTAAAGGGCTTGTGAGAAGTGACGCTACTATTCCACTTGTATTTGAAAACATGAATGGCCGAAATTGTGAGAAGTGACCCTACTATTCCACTTGTATTTGAACACATGAATGGCCGAAACTAGTAATGCTGCAAATTGCGTATGCACATGAAAAAAGAAAGTGTCTGGCTATGATCGTGGGGTTTATGAGATTGTGAACGTACTCAAATAAATCTGCGGAGATATGAGTGATATACGTCAATCAAGAGGCTCACGAAAGTTGTAAGGGTTTTAGTAGAGTTAAGACAATAGGATCACGAATCTAATCTGTGAACGTTGAAATCATCCTAAACTAGGTCTCAATGTTCATTCCTTCTGTGGATCTTGCGCAATTTTCTTGGTTGGAGTCTCTGTGTCCGGAGTGGTGTGCAGGAGAGCACAAAGAAGAGTCTCCAAGCACTCCTGGTGGCATTCTTGACGATCATCCCTGTTCAGTAGATCCGTAATTTCGCACTTGACTTCGAAGACCGAATTCTGGGTAAGGTCCACAGAATTTTGCAATTTCATGAGCCCATCAAACCGAGCACAAGCGGGTGGAGGCAGAGGGGGAGGTGGAGCATCGGTAGAATAAGGTGGGGAGGCAGAAGAAGGAAAAGGGGAGGAGGAAGAAGTGAGGGGGGCGGTCGGGCTGGAGGGAGTGGAAGGAGGGGGGAGGTGGGAGGGAGACTGGTGTAAGGGCGGTGAATTTGGGCTGAGCTTGGGTGTGAAGCCAAGGGAATTTCTCATACTGTCAAACCACTCTACTCTACATGCCCAGGTGAGGACAAAGGAGGGAGTTATGGAGTGGAGGCACGGTCTGGAGTCTGAGGCAAGTTTTAAGAAGCTTGTCGACCTTGTCCTCGCGAGTCTCGCCCCCTCGCATTATACCATGTCGCTCCATGCTTTGATTTTCCTCTTTGTCGTGGCATCGCGAAGAAAACCAGGAGAGGAGGGGAGAAAATGAACCAGAGGTAGAGAGGAGGGATGAACACGAACTGGTGGTGGAGCAGAGGGATAAACTCAAACCAGAGGTGGAGAAAAACAGAAATGGGACTGCGAGGAGCAAGAGGCGAGGTGTGCGAATGAATCCACCAACGCGGGACAAAATCCATGGATCTTGAGCTTGCGATGGGACTGGTTGGGAGGCCAGCTCATCACATTAACTTCCTCAGCGAGTTGGAGCACCATAGCCATAACTGCCTCTGTACGAAGGTGGTAATGGGGGTACATAGATCTAGAGGTTAAATGCATGGCGTTAAACGCTGGGTGGGAATGTGGTGTGCGGTGGTAATGTGCTGAGTGGGTTGTGGTGAGGTGTCCTCCCACTTGTCCGCTCACGCGATGAACTCGGTGACACCCCATTCGAGAAAAAATAATATTATTAAAATTATAAATAAATACACATAATTAATTACCATAATATTATTTATATATACATTGTTATAAATCTATAGCCTTAAAAATCATATAAATAAATACATCATATAAATCTATAACTTTAAAGATTATATAAATTCATAGCCATCTTAAATTTATAAGATAAATCTATAACCTTAAAGATTATAAATTAATATACCATATAAATCTATAACTTTAAAGATTATATAAATTCATAGCAATCTTAAATTTATAAGATATAACCTTAAAGATTATAAATTAGTAGTAATCTTAAATTTATAAGATAAATTTATAATCAAGTTAAGAAAATATAAATTTTTATTTACTCTTTTTTTTTTTTAAATCTTAAATAAAGTTAAGATCAAAATTAATTTACTTATTATATGCATCATTACTTTTCATCATTATAATTCTTTTATCATTACTTTGAAAATACTTAATTTTTAATGTTTAATAAAATTAAGATTAAATTTAATCATAATATTTTTTTAGTATTTAATAAAATTAACATTAAACTTAATTTCATGTATTCCCACTACATTTCTTTTATCATTACTTATAAAAAAAATTGAATATTTAATTATATGAATATTTAATTAAGTAGCAAAAATATTTCAATAATTGTTTAACATATATTTTAAAGTTAAAGAAGAACTATCCACTTCCTTAATTAATCACTTAAAGTAGTATAGTAATCATATCAATTAGTTTTAATTTATCATAACTCAAAATTAAGGAATATTTTATAATTGTCACACTCAAATGCTTAGGAGGAGATTTAATTTTTAAATTTGGGTAGAAGCTTTTTAGTTCTTTTATAAAAAAAGCCAAGGTGATTCTAAAAATTTATCAATGTTAAAAAAGTCCAATGACACATCATAGACAATTTTCCCGAATTCACACCAAATGTTTATTTGATATATTGCAAAGTGGCTAATTAAATCTACCAAATAAAATTAAGGAATATTTTATAATTGTAAAACTCAAAATGCTTACAAGAAGATTTAAATTTTTTTAAATCTGGATAGAAACTTCTTAGTTCCTTTATAAAAGCCAAAGTGATTCTAAAATATTTTCATAATGTTAAAAAATTTCAATAACACCAAATGCTTATTTAATATATTGTAAAGTGGCTAACTATATCTATCAAATTTAAATGTTTATTTAATATATTGCAAAGTGGCTAACTAGTGCGAAGTAGCTAATGTGGTTTTGAATCTAAACTCAATCTAAACATATGAGTGATGCTCAACATTCCACGTTGCATTTCCAAATAAAATATAAGTAATGATGCTTCGCATTCCATGTAGCATCTCAAATCAAATCAAAGACAAGTAATACAATGGTCATTGGTACCGGTATTTTGAGTCAAAGAAAAATATTACGATCCTTAGTCTACACTTGTCACTTATGCTTAGCATGGAATTTTAGGACGGATTTGCTTCTTTATAACTTGAATTCTAGATGCTTGGAAATCCGTTCATGTTAGAAATCCGTTTATAATAATTTATATTAACATTCATGCAAAATTTGTAGTTTATAAAGTTTTATTTTACATTTTTTATAATTAAAATTATTATCTTTATTGTTAATCTCTTGTTTATGATATTTTATAGAATTTTATTTTACATTTTTTTAATTAAAATTATCATTTTTATCGTTATTTGTCTCTTGTTTTGAATTTGAAACAATGATTTGAACATAGAAGAATGAGCTCAAAGTAAGTTAGTTGTTACATTTTATTTTGCAAGAATGACAGTGAGAAAATTTCAAGTTATCTTTATTTGTCTTTTATTTTCAATTCGAAACAAAGATTTGAACACAGAAGAATGAACCCCAATTAAAATTAATTTTTACATTTTATTTTGTAAGAATGCCATTCTGGTTTTTTAAATTTAAATGTTCTTAATTATTAATTAAGATGTAGCAAAATATTTAAAAAACAAAATTCAAAGACAATCCGTTTCATATGCTTTCGAAGGATAACTTTCAAAGAACGTTTTTTAAAGTAATAATGAATTTAAATTATTATTTTTCTCAAAATTTAAATTATTTTTTTCTCATAGAAATAGAAAGTAAAATTCTTTCTCTAACTAAACCATTATTCTTGATATCTCTTTCCTTGATATCTCTGACAAAATAATTTTGAGGAAATGCTTAAATGCTCCATTTTATAGAAATGCATGTCGATGTGTGGAGTTATCTCCACGCTTGTGTATGTTTATAGAAATATTTGGAAATTAAATTGATTGTATGCTCAGTTTGTAGTCCATGTGTGAATACATAAAAATATAATCGTTTGAAGAATATGGTGAACCATTCAACAACTATTCAATTGCTACCTGTTATGTAAGACATTCTTACCGTATTTGGCTTCTAGACCAACACATTCCTTAATTGTTGACCTGCTAAGTGGAATGAGATCACTTCTACTTGTTGATGTAAGTAGTTATTATTAGTCTATATGCGAAGCGCAATGGACTTCATGCACTTAAGTGTTTGCCTCGATGGATTGGTCCCTATAGAGAGATTATGAAACAATATTTCAGGATAGTTTCCTATGATCTGTGCATATAGTTGCCAATAATCCAGGCGTTGATAGAACATTTTCATGGCCATGGGATTATTTAGGTTCTCTGGGTGGCAGATAGAGATGGTGAAGAAAATTGGAGAAAATAATGGAAAATGTAGAGACCACCGCGTCTTCTTAGAGTGAATGTTGTTTATTGCTAGAGTACTATCGTGGTTCTGGATTCAGTTTCTTTGAATAAAAAGTATGGAAGTTTAGTCCTGCGTGATTAATTGGATTCCAGCTGTAATTCGAACATGGAAGGCAACATATGAAAACAAATTTTGACCCAGTGCCCATTATTTTTCCATTTGGAAGACATTTTCTTTGTGGCTATTGCTTTGACATTTCTTTCAAATTTTACCTGGCGAAGAGACTTCAGGTCATGAGTTTCTTTAAAGGAGCAGGTGCACAAAGAGAACCTAGGTGAATGCAATAAGGCACTGCAACAATTTGTCTCACCATTTGGAAAGATAATATCCTAAATCTTTGAAAACATTTGAATCTTTAATTTTGAGAAACTCATTTCAGGGAAAAACTATGCCTAAGCATAGCTATGAGTCCTTTCATCTTCGAAAGGTTATTTTTCATGGCTTTGATCATGATTTCGTAGACCTATACTGCATCTGTTCTTGAAGCCATGTGATACATCAAATTTTTGCAATATCATCTTCATGTACAAAATCTTTCTATTGTATGAGTTCTACATGATTTTTATTTAAAATTTAATTTCTATAAAAATTGCACAATAATTCATGGTTCCAATCCATTGAAGTGCTCCAAAATACACTAAATATTTTCCAGTTTCAATGTGAGAGAAACTTCAGAATCATGAAAGAAATAATTTGAGATAAAGATTATACTGACGATTTCTGTTATAATCTTATTTGTAGCACTATTATGGTGGGTATGCTCCGTAGGAAGATGAGGGGTCCTCTAATCCCACCAATGGTGGGTATGTTTCCGTCTGTGTATCTTTATATAACTAACTTGTATGACTGGGCTACCCAGGTGGTCAGAGCGTGTGTCAGAACACTGTAATTCAAACCTCCTTGGATGGGAAACATGTTTTCCTTACTTACCACAAATATGAAAAGTATAGAGTACATTGTGAAGACAATGTTTCCTAGCTTCCCCAAGGGAAGTTATTATAAATGTATTTTCTACGATCTATTGGGCGAAGAAATCCTCAACATAGATGACGAACTATGATGAACTATGGGCTTGGGGAAGGAAGACGATGAGTGATATTGCACTGGCCAGCCTATAAAAACCACATGATTGCCATAATCAATAAATTCATTCATTGCAAACTGGTTGTAGAGCTCGAAGATGCAAGTCGAACCCGTTCTGTCGTGGATCTTTAGGGGATACTCATTCTCTTTTCTTTGGACATCATGTTTATTGTTGAATTTGGAGTGTATTTGGGTTCTCTCACTCTGGTTGGATGAGATGTTCAGTTAGCAAAAGCTTGATGGGTTTATTTGCAACAACTAGAAAAGATTTGGACATCATGTGTATTGTTAGATTTTTCACCAAGAAAATATCCATATATTTATTCATAAAGACCAATAAACTATTCTCATCACGTACATAGAAGCAACCGCTTCCATGGCTTCCATCTCATTAAACATTTAAAAATAAATAAATCTGAAAACTATATATATATATATATAAAGACTAACCTCATATCCAAAAAGATTCAAACCTCAGAGAATCTGATGAAGGGTACACATATAAAATTCTCCCTCAATTCGTCCCATTACCCACAAAAAAAAATACATAGAGGAAAAATATCACTTCAATGGGTGTCAAAATTATAAAAATCCTACCATGAAAAAAGTGAGCTAAAATCCATGACAGGGATCATCAGATATCGAGATTGTAGATTAACTCAATAGATAATGAGAGGATTTTTGAGCCTTCTTTGAAGAATTTTGAAGTCCGTCATAGCAAAATCAATGCAACAAAAAACACCCAAATCGTCACCGAGTGCATGTTAAGCTTTGCAGGAGTTGCACATCGTCGTGCATAAGGTGTGTCTATGATAAAGATGTGTCTATAAGAAATATTATATTAGGCAATGTAGAATGGAGCTTAAGAAGGCAGTGAAGGAAGGCGGTGTAGAAGGCAACTGAGCTCTGTTGGTGTTAGTTGCTCTACTACATCTAAGGTGTCCAATAATGGTGGGAAATAAGGGCGAAGGAGATCCACGTTGAACACTAGGTGCAGGCCAAGGAAAGGAGGAATGTTGAAGTCAAAAGAATTATCTCCCACAACATTGGTGATGGTGTACGACCCATAATGAAGTGGGCGAAGCTTCCGATGGGGTCCTGTAAGGCGTTCTTTCTGCAAGTGCAACCAAAGTTGTCACCCACCTGAAACTTATGTGGCACCCGATGTTGATCATGGCGCTGCTTGTACTTATCATTGAACTTCTGTAGGATATCCTAAACCTATTGGCGGATGTGCTGGATCCGATTAATGAACCAAGTGGCTTTGTCAACTTCAATTGGAGAAAGAGATAAGTCGGTCGAGGTGACCGCAAGGGGAAGTGCAACATCTATGGAACCCAATGGTTGGAATCCCATCCCCACCTGAAAGGGGTTGTGACCGGTTGAGCTATGCAGGGTTTGGTTGTAGCTATGTTGGACATGGGGAAGGCTCTCATCCCATGTGTGAGGATTCTTTGAATTATACATGCGAAGGATATGCACAATCATTCGATTGAACACCTCGGTTTGGCCATCTATCTGGGGGTGGAAGGCCATGGATTTGGTGAGGTTGGTGTCCAGCAATGACCAGAGGCTCGACCAAAATGTGCTGAGAAATTGACTATCCCGATTTGAGACAATGGTTTGTGGGATTCCAAAATGTACCTAGACTCGTTCAAAGAGGAGCTTGGCAGCAGCCTCTGATGTGATGTTCTTCTTGCAGGCAACCACAATAGCCATCTTAGAAAAGTGATCAACAACCACAAAAACACAGTCATTTCCTCGCTTGGTGGATGACAGGCCCAACAAGTAGTCCATTGAGATGGATTCCCATGGCCTATCAGGAGTAGGAAGAGGGGTGTACAGGCCCTATTTCTTAGTGGTCGGTTTGGAAACAACATAGGCAGTGCAGGACCTGATATACTTGTTGACCTCCTGTCGAAGTTTCGACCAGTAGAAATTTTTCTGTAGCATTGCCACTGTCTTTTCGACACTGAAGTGTCCTTCTACTTGACTGTAGTGGGCTTCCTAGATCAGCTTCGCTCGCTCACTTGATGGAACATAGATATGGCCCAGATAACACAACAACCCATCCTGAAGATGGAAATTATCGACAACTATGTTTGCACCCAACATTTGGTAGGTTGTGGCAAAGTCTGGGTCTGTCTCATAGAGTTAGGGCCATCCAGAGGTCTCATGGCCGCAAGATTTTAGCACCATGGTGAGTGTCGCGACTGGCCATCTGATGAGGAAATCAACAACGTGATTGGTGCTTATTGTTTTATATTTGATGTTGAGGTGGAATTGCGGCAAGTATGTGAACCACTTTTGATGGCGGTCATTCTGCAATTTTGCTTGTTTCTTCTTGAACTGCAATGGCTTATGATCAGTGTGGATGACTTTCTCCTTCCCAAGAATGTAATGTCTCCACTGGAGGAAGACTTGCACAATGGAGTAGATTTCTTTGTCATAAGTAGGTTACTTACTGACAACATTTGATAGTGTCTCACTATGATAGTCCACAGGGTGGTCGTGCTGAGTGAGAATGACGCCCACTACATAGTCTAAAGCATTTGTCTCAATCTCAAAGGGTTGCTACAGGTCTGGTAGTGAAAGTACTGGGGTTGAGCACAAGAGCTTCTTAAAATCGTCGAGCGCTTGTTGTTGGGACCAGCCCCACACAAATTTTTCCTTACCACCACCCCTGGTTATTTGGCTAAGGGCCCATGCAATATGGGAGGATCCTAACACGAACCTGCGGTAGAAATTGGCAAGGCCTAAGAAGCTCTGAAGCTCAGTGAGTGTGGTTGGGGCTGGCCAATCATGGATGACTTGGATCTTGGATGGATCCACATGTACGCCATGTTGATCAATTATGTAGCCTAGGTAATGGACCCTGTCCATGCTGAAGGAGCATTTTTCCAAGTTGGCATATAGCTTGTGATGCCGCAGGGTGTGCAGAACCTGTTGAATATGCTGCAAGTGTTCGGGCCAAGTCTTGTTGTAAATGAGAATGTCATCCAGATACACCACTAAAAAAGTATTGGTGAATGGTTGCAGGATATCATCCATCATCCTCATGAAAGTGGTTGGAGCATTTGTCAAACCAAAGGGCATGACCAACCATTCAAAAAGGCCTTCCTTTGACTTGAAGGTGGTTTTCCATACATATGTATGTTCTATCGGGACCTGGTGGTAGCCAGACTTCAGATCAATCTTACTGAAGTATTTGGCCCCTGTGAGTTGATCAATGAGGTTGTCGATTCAGGGAATCAAGTACCGGTTTCTGACTGTGATTTTATTCAAAGCCCAGTAATCAATGCAGAGTCGTTAGGTTCCATCTTTCTTCTGTACCAGCACGATTGGGATCCTGCAAGGTGATGTGCCCCTTGTGGATCATTTCTTGGATATGTCGCTTGATCTCCTCATTCTCTAACAAAGAGCGGCGATATACTGACCCATTGGGCAGTGGTGCGTCAGGGGTCAGATCGATGGGGTGCTTGACCTGGCAGTGCAAAGGTACCCTGGTAGGTGAGGAGAAGATATCTGAGTATTCTTCCACAACCTTATCTACTTGCTTCTACTGTGTGGAGAGGTTGGCCACAGAGACCCTGGATGTGGTTGTGATCTTTCTCTTATTCTGAGAGCGAATCACAGAGAAGACAAACTTCCATGTCTAAGAGATGACCTTCCTACATTGCTTAGCAGAGATCAAGAAAATAACACTAGGTGGGACTGCCTCGGGTATACTGTACAATTTCTTGTTCAAAGTAATAATAACACTACGAGGCCTAGACTCATATACAACATGACATTTCCATAAATAAGGTTGGCCCAAAGGAACATCACAAACTTTGAGAGGAGCAACATCACACAATACCTCGTCTTTGAAGGGCTTGATGTCGTATGACATTTGACACTATTGGCTGACGTGAAGATCACTTCCTTGGCAAAGCCATCCAATGGTGTAGGGTTGTGGGTGCGGTGTTTTTGGTAGGGTCAGCCACTTGACGACCTCTGCTGAGATGAGGTTCTTCTGGCTACCGCTATCCATGATGAAGTGCAGCGAGGTGGATTTTACCCACATTTGTGAATGGAAGAGGTGTTCTCCTTCTTTTGGCTCATCTGGCTCACCAGGATGGAGCTTGGTGGTAGCAACGGTGGCACTGGGTTCCACGTCAATGATTTGTCTTCCCCTTTCTAGTTCTCTCTCAGAGTCTAAACCTGCATCTGATTCAGAGGCTTTCACTTCGGCCACCAACAACTGCTTTGAGTGGTAGTCAGCAGTGTTATGCCAAGGGCTCCTATGGAAGCCACACCACTTCCCGATATCTTTCTTTGTCTTTCTAGTGCCCTTATTTGGTTGCAACTTGGACTAGTTGTCCTGATACTGCCCATATTTTCTCTGTCCTTTGTTCTGTGGGTTGGGGCCACCCTTTCCTGGCTTTTGTTTTGAAGGGTTCCTAGGCCCAAATTGCCGCGTCTTTTGTTTGATCTTCTGTGCAATTTTGGCGGCATATTGGTAGGCCGCGCCCAAGGATGAGATGTCCAAAAATTCGTTCTAGATGTATCTATGCAGAGTGTCGTGATACTTGAGCACCAGATGTCACTCCAAATCTTTGATACCCATCTTGGTGCGCAAGGTATGAAAGATATTTGTGAAATCTAGCACTACTTGGTCTCTTTCTTGCCGTAGTGTCGTCCATTTGGTATACAAGTCGTCATAACTTCCAACAGGGTAGTATTGTTCCTTAATAGCATCCTTGAAGGAATCCCAAGTGGTCGTGACTAAAAATAATGAGGGTTCCTCTGTTTCCTTTTTTCTCACAGAAAGTTTCCCACCAATCTTTGACATGGGGAATGACTTTGAGGAGCGCAAAAGTAATATTTTCTCTATTCGAAAAGTTATGGACAGAAAAATACCCTTCTAGTAGATTCAACCACTTGTCTACAACATCTGCATTTATCTGACCTTCAAATATAAGAATATCAAAGTTTATTTTTACCTTGAAGGGGGTGAAATCCTCCGCTCAAAGAAGATGTGTCGCGTGTTGGTAGCCATCGAAGGATTTGCGTGAAACTATCCATCATCTCGATCCTTTGTTGCATGAGGAATTCCTCAATCAACAGTTTGAAAGGATCTCATGTCCCTTCATATTTATTTTCTCCTGCCATGAGAGGTCGCTTGGGTGTGCGAGAGATTTTGTCCTCAAGAGAAACAAGCTCGAGACCCAAGTCTTTGTACTCCGACCTCATTGGGGACATGCATTAAGACGACAAGGAGCAGACCGCTCTGATACCACTGATCCGGATTTTATGAGCAGAACAAAATTACTACAGATTATTAGTAGGTTCTTAACACAAAATAACAGAGATATAGTAAAACTGGCTTTCTATTCAATAAGGAAATAAGTTGAAACTGTAAAATGCAGCGGAAACAAGCTTGTTGGAATGGTGGTGGCTTACCTCTGAGAAGAGATGTGACGGTTGTGCTCATTCACAAGAAGATGATTACAATGAGGCTATGAAGGCCTTTTTACAATAAACAAGAATGCCAAAAACCCTAGAAATCCAAAAACCTAACCCTAGGAGATGAAGCGCCAAAAGTCATGTGGGCCCCATTTGGGTAAGTTAGTACATCAACTTCCTGGGGTCATAACTTTTGCATACGATCTTCGTTTTAGGCGTATGATAGCCCGTTGGAAAGGTATCATCGAGGTGATTCATTTTTGGGGCTCATTCATGCCTTTGGATATGATTGATAAGATCGATCCCGAAAAACCTTAATTTAAGCCCTCAAAATGGCCCCGGAAGTTAAAACTGCTAAAAATAGTAAATTGCCAATATTGTCAGAAAATTGTTTTGAGCTAGTTGGAAAAGGTGGGTGGCCACCAATATCCACTTGGATCATATATCCTCCTCCACCTGAAGAACTGTGTGTGAATTTTTTACTTGGGTAAGTCGTTGGAGTACTGGTACAAGATGTTGTGATCTTGGTTGTGGCGTTCCGAGATTGGGCACTTTTTTCACCCGGGTCTTTTCAGTTCTACTTTTGCAAATCATTGGTACTGGTACGGAGTTCAATCAGGATAGTTTTAGTGAAATAACTGTTTAAGTGGTTCCTGACCATGAAATTCTGGACTTTGCAAGGCAGAGAGATGAATTGTCCTTTCCTTTTTTCATGGAAAAAATGCAACAAGTAGATGTACTCCCTTGTTATTCCAACAAAAAACATTGTACCAGATATGTGACATGAAAGGAAACAATGATTTTGTTTAGACCCAAAAATCCTTATAACATTATAGTTCTCCATTTCTTCTAGTGTTCCCTTTCTATCCAGGAAGATTGTCGATTGGCCAGAAAACCGGGGAAAATACTTTCCAAATATCAATGCTTTAAAAACTGAAACATAATAATTAAAGACCTTATAAAATTGTTGGCAAAGCATCGTGTCTCCATAATTTATGGCACGAGAATGTTACTGGGTCAAATTCAGAGTTCAACTTCCTACACATAGATAGTCCATGAAATGGATAGCAATTCAACACGACGAAAATTAAATAAGATGGCATAAAGAATTTCTTCTGCCTCCTGTATTGCAATAACTGGGAAGAGATTTGAATGGAAATCAACTTGCAGCAACGGAAGATGGTTTGTTCCTTGACCGTAAAATATAAAATATACATAATCATCGGAGAGATGTCGGTTTCACTTTCTTGTCTCGTTGTCCTCGTGAAAATCCATGCAATTTTCCGAAAAAGTTTTTTACATGCACTAACCTGTAATATGGCCATGTCCTGGGGAGTGGGCGTTGGGTCCTATAATAAATTCGGTAAGAGGTCCAATTTATTATCACGCTTCTTTAAGAACTGTCTGTAATTCTTTCCCTTGAAAGTAGGCATTGGGTCGGGAAGTGTTAACATCTTTTGAAATACTTGAGGCAATAGGGAGATTTGGAAATGGTCCCCCATTTGGACAATCTGCTGGTTCAGAATATAGTTCTTGGCGCAGCACGTGACCAAGTCCTTAAAGTAAAAAAAATCGGGGATACAATTTGTCGTTGCAATTTCAGATGTCGAGATAACTTTCATCCGGGAAGACGTGGACGAGTAGTATTCATAAGCTATGGACCACTGAAAACGTTGGTCCTCATGCCCAAAAATATTCAAGGTATCTCCACAGAAATGTTGTCAAGCTGCAGCCATAAGGTGATGAAAACATTCCTTTGCTCCTCATTGTATTTAAAATGGACATTGCAACATCATAATATAATATCCGGTAAATCTTGGTTCAATGTGTTTTAATGGGAGATGTCCTCAACCTTTTTTCCTTTTAATGCCAATATTTTCAAAGCTAATAAAAGCATCATCAATTTGCATTGGAAAAGTGTGCGAAGATGGTAGGGAAACCAAGAAACTATTGAAAAGTGGGGAAAACATTGATATCTATGTAATATACCTGGATCTTGACAAAAGCAGGTTCAAGTAAGAACATAATTTGTTTATATTAACTTAAACAATTCTCAGATTATTTTATTTTATTACTGTTCTTTGTGGCCCAAATGCAAACTATGTTCAAATTATTGGAAGGGTGGAGCAACATTTTCATATGCAAGCACACTCTCAAATATGCGAACCTATAAGGTTAACAAATGATATGCACAATACTAAAGAGAGACATCATGTGAACACCTTTGTAGATGACAGTGGGTCAACACAATATTGCATTCTTGCTATGATGACGCCTTACAAAAACCAAAACAACCATCATTTTTTGCGAATTCAAGATTGATAGAAAGAAACTAATCAGATTCCATAATATTCTCCCATAAATTTATTTTAATGGGAGATTACCTCGAGCTTCCCGCTTATTAATGCTAATCTTTTCAAACATTTGTGGTGAGTTGTCACTAGTAAAATCATAATTAATGTGTATTGAGAAAGGGCGAACGTGGTGAGCATGGAGGAGAATTAAAGATGCTTTGTTACTTTTTTTAACCTGGAAGTCTGTGGTGGAATTGTATATCACCGAAGTTTTGGATGCAAGATGTTTGCTCGGAACACGAGGAATGAGAGTTCGATAACGCATACCCGGGAACCCGCGGCCATGAAATTGGCTTAGGAAATGAAATCACTCGGTCGGACTCGTGATGTCAAGATATAGAGGGATATACAATTTGTGAGTTCGATAAAGAGTGAGGCTTGCGAGTTTGAGGAGTTCGAGGTCGAATTGTAGATAACCGCAGATTTGGATGCAAGATGTATATCTGAACACGGGGCATGGGAGTTCGATAATGCATTGGGGGGAACCCACAACCATAAAATTGGCTAACTGTGGAAACAAACTAGGAAAAATATCAAAAGATACTTTGAAATATCAATAGATGCTGGGAAAAATAAGTCGCAATCTTTGAGTCCAAGGTCGAATTTTAGATCACCGAAATTTCGGGCGCAAGATGTATCACGCGAGCACGGGGCATTAGAGTTTGATGGCGCCTACGTAGGAACCCACTACTATAAAATTCACCAATTATGAAAACAAATGGTGGTCGGTCAGACTCATGATGTAAAGATATAGATGGACATGGAATATGTCGCTCCGCCATCCTGGGAACCTGCGAGCATATACATGGGACTAAGTATAGAATCAAAAACGAATAATAGAGGGGAATAAAAAAAGGGAGAACAGATAAGTATAGAAGAGGAAAAAGAAAGGGAGGTAAGAATTGTATGCCTCACAATACAAAGAATACAATGGACATGAAGGCAAGCTGCTACATAGGAACACATGAAAAAAAAGATGGAGTACAAATTTATTTATTTCAAGATAGCAACACATAAAATATAATTGACACGAAGAGAAGTTAATGTACAGGAAGATATGGAGTATCCAAGGAGGAAAAACAAACAAAGTTGCAAACCAGTTCAACAAATACAGACAGAGTAAACAACAAACTATTGGATATGGAACACGGGTATAAATACGCACCTTTGCATGGATTCTTCTACATTTCTGGTTGAGATTTCTTTGCCATGTCCAATTTTTCTGTTTGTTTCTCTGGAAAAAAAAAAGTACAAAAGAAAAATGGACATGAACATAAGTTGACATGTAAAGAAAAAAGAAAGGAATATGTATATAGAGTAAATAAAATAGAAATATAGTATAAAATAGATGTGACACGGTGTGCGGGTTGGCGGACTCATGGGTTCACATTTATAGTCATGCCTATGTATGACGAGTTCGACCGACCGCAACATGATATTTAGTAATTTATAGAATATTATAACATTTTACCAAGATCTATAATAATGTATGCAATGCTATAATTTATCATGAGTTCGACCGACCGCTTCCTCATTCCATGTTTGTGTACAAATAGAATAAATTACATTACTGAATTATTTTTGAAAATATTTTTTTGTCTCCACTTGTCAAACAAATGAAATAGATAATTTCTTAAAACTATATTGGAGAACTTGCACAACGTATGCAGATCAAAGTTTTTTGTAACCATACCTCTTAGTCTCAGGCATACATGTTGTATTTGCTGCGACACATTGCACCTCAACTTTTTCAGACCTTGCACACAAGGCTCCAACCCTATGCCCAATTACTGTGTTCTTGTTTCAATGTAGCAATACAAAGAATACAATGGACATGAATACAAGCTGCTACGTAGGGACACATGAAAAAAATGATGGAGTAAAATTTATTTAATTCAAGATAGCAGCATAGAAAATAGAATTGACTTGAAGACAAGTTAATGTACATGAACATATGGAGTATCCAAGGAGAAAAAAAAACAGAGCTGCAAACCAGTGCAACAAATATAGACAGAGTAAATAAAAAACTATTGAATATGGAACACGGGTAGAAATATGTACCTTTTCATGGATTCTTCTACATTTCTGGTTAGGAGTTCTTTGTGGTGTCTAGTTTTCCTATTTGTTTCTATGAAAAAAAAACACAAAACAAAACGGACATGCACATAAGTTGACATGTAAAGAAAAAATCAAGTACTATGTACATAGACTAAATAAAATAAAATAAAAGGAATAGAGTAACAGATAGTGTTAGAAGAATGTACCTTTTTTTTTTTGTTCATCCAAGTTTGCGTGTGTATATATGTGTGTGTGTGTGTGTGTGTAAACAAATTTTGTGACCAAAATCATTTACAAACCAGGGAAAACTAAGAAGTTGGATATCTCAATTTTTTGCAACAAGATAGACAGATATGATTTGAAGCATAGAAATATGATTTTGCAATATGCTTGATGTATATTTCATAATTCAAGTGCAATACCAACTGTATGGTGACCAGACCAGTATGTGTACAAACCAGGGAAAACTAAGAAGTTGGATAATTTGGTTGTCTCCAACAAGCTAGACATATATGCTTTGAAACATAGAAATATGACTTTAAAATATGTTTGATGTATATCTCATAATTCAAGTGCAATACCAATTGTATCGTGATCAAACCAGTATGTGTCTAAGATAAAGATGCTATATTGAGAAATGGGCACATTCGACCATACATGGTCAATAAGCGTGTTTTGTACATGGCTTGTGTTGTTCAAAAGAAAGCGAAGACTGTATTTTCACATGTAGTTTTCCAATTATTTTATGGCATTATTTTGTAGCATGTCAATATTGAAGTCTCCTACAATCACAATGGTTTCGTTCAAGTGCAAATGGTCTAAAGCATTGGAAAGAAAATTTAGTATGTTGGAGAATGTTGCATGGGGAGTAGCATATAGATTTAATATTGCAATTTCTGTTCCATGGAAAAATATTTTTGCAAGCACCACCTCAACATTCTTTCCTTCGAAAATTGTTACATGTTTTTTCACCAATATCATCACCCTGTGTGTAATGTAACTTAATATGAAATTGTGATTTGGAAATTGTTTGTTTTGCATGCATAATGCCATGTATGTTTCCTGCAAGCACATAATATCGGATTGCATTGTATCATAGTCATTGAGTATATCATCCATGTGTGCATGTAAGATGCGTGTGTTAAGCGAGAGAATTGATACATATGAGTTTGTTTGTATGAATTGGTAATCATATTGTAGATGCCATTTTGCGATAGTCCTGAGGCGTTGCATTTCAACATCAACTTTCTGTTTGACTTTGAAATTATCTTTTATAAGAGGACTTAGTAAATACAAGGAGTCTATGCTTCTGACACAGGATAGTGATGTGTATACAAGTCCATGTATTCGAATTCCAGCAGGCTGAAATGCAACACTATCAAGTGTTAGTCCTTGCGATCTGTGGGTTGTACGTGCACATGCAAGTTTAATTAGAAATTGTTTTCGAATATTCAGTCGACATGTCTTTGTTGATGTCGACATTGGCTTTGATATTCACAAGATAGTTGTCTAATCGCTTGCAGTGTTTAAATTATATAGATAAGCCAACTTGCTTGCTTGTTGCTTGCCTATATGCGGTTCATGGAACTTAATCCAAAGGACATCAAGTTTTTATGTTTTGGTATAGCCTTTGAGTATTCCATCTGCACCATTGACCAAGCCTTCCTGTGAATCATAGTTGCAGGCATATATTTCAACCAACATTTCTAATTTCAAGACAAGATGCAAAGGTAAAGTGGATGTATTTTCATGATGTGGCACATTTCCATGGTTGTCTTCTTCCAGGTCAATTGAATTGATGATGATATCATTGCCAAGCATGAACGATATAATGTACCTGTTATGCATTGCAACATCCTTATTTGTGTCGAACATGTAAGGTTTTGTTGGTGCAGGTCGCAAGCACCTCGAATTGATATATGTTAAGTCATCATGTGTTTGGCTATTTGTCCGCATTCTATTCATAATTGCAATAAATGTTTCATTTGCTTGGCACATTGTAGTATGTAATTCAAAGCATTTAATATTGTCCCTCTAGAAGTCATGCATCATTGTTTGCATGTTAACCGTAGGTTGTTCAAATATCAAAGAATCTTGGATGGGTTGTGCCTGGTAAAGATCCCCACAGAATATCATGTCAATGTTTCCAAAGTATTTCGTGTGCACATGTTTTATGCTTCTTAGTCAGTTGTCAATGGAATACAAGAAGCAACTTTCAATCAAATATGCCTCATCTATAAAGACAAGTTGCAGTTCGTCATAAAGCTTATACAAGGTATCTAACATTTCCTTGCTAAGTGGAAGAAACTGTGACTTGTTAAAAGGCATAAAAAATGCAAAGTGGACTGTTGTTCTACCTGCATTATATGCATCTTTTCCTGTGTATGAAACTATTAGACCCTTTGGTTTCATAGGATTAGAGGAATTGTTTGAATCATAGATTTGTATAAGCATTTGGAATAGTGCTTTCGCTTTGAATGTCTTGCATGTTCCTGCTCCACCTGTAAGGAACAATTGCACAGGAGTGTGCATGCTCAAGCATTTTTTAAGCACAATGTCCTTTAGAATTGTTGTTTTTCTTGATTCAACAGACGTATGATTCTGTAGTATTCATTATTTTCAATAAGGAAATAATTTTTTGTGACTTGAAAACCAAGATTGATATGTTTTTCAATGCCACCTACTCGAGGACGAGGCAAATCTTCTTGCAAGTCATAGGACTCGCAAGGAGTTCTGGTTGTTTTTCGGTTTGTGAATGTCTCATCAAGATTGTTACGGTTTTCTAGTTCATTGACTGCACTTTCTAGATCACCCCATGTTGGATTAACATTGTAAGTAAATCTAGCTTCATTGATTTGCACTATAGTCTCAGAGGCAACATACGCAACTTCCCATGTAGGGAAGTTATGTTTTAATAGGTCTTTGTTTTCATCGAACAGAATGTATAACAATAGTTTTTATGTACAATAGTTTTCATAGTCAGAATGTTTATTGTATTTAACAAACCGTATCACAGAGGGTTTTTTTCTTTTTGATATGGGAACACCATTTTTTTTGTAATGCGATACGAATTATGCTAAGCAGATATGCTTAATAGGAGATGGACGTTGGAGGTAATAATCAATAATAGAGCGACATAACACGTCTTCTGAATTTTCAAGCTCTTTTTCTAGCAAACACGGTGGTTTAAGCACAAATGTGCGTTTCTCAAGTGGAGATGTGTTTATGAAGACACATTTTCTTGAACTACAATTAAGGGGCAGAGAAAGTGAAATGTGGATTTCTTGTTGAGCAGACATTTGTTGAAGATTAAGTAATGTAATGCCAAGCATATGTATCATTTTTATGGCATCAATATGACTTATTTCATGTTCTTTGTGTATTCTTTTGAATGCACTTGTCATAGATTTGTCAACCTTTGTCATATACGAGGTACAATACGATGTTGCAGCATATGCATTGAGGACGTACTGCGCATCTGTATTTGCATTCCACATAAATGGCATGTCCTTGGAGAAACTGTTGTTCCAGATACGGGAAAGTTTTCTTTTAAGGAAAATTGTTGGTTGTGTTAAGCGTACATTGTATGGCTTCGATGTACTCATCTTCTGATAGATTTAGCTCTGTCAAGAAGTCATCAAAGCTCATCAACTCATCAAAATCTCATTGTTCTAGAAATGCGAACAAGGATTTAGATTTCTCAATGACAACATTGTCCTCTAAACTAAGTGGCTCTATGATTCTTGTTGCGCTCATTGGCGGCACGGGGAAGTTGTTTCTGCAATGCGAGTTTTTTCATTTTCTACAACTTTTTATATGATAATGTCTATGAAATTTGGCAAGTTCTGGATCCAAATGATCTGTGTTTCATGTTATGTATTTGTCCACAAACTTATCGATCTGTGAATTTTTTTCAGCTCCATAGACCGGTGCACCCTCTATCCACAACAGTGCATGGTCATGTTCATTCCCCCTATTCTGGAATTCAATCACAATAAAATACTCTGATATTTTTCCGAAAAATGTTTCATCATGGCATATCAATTGTCTCAAAGCATTTATTCTATGTCTATAGTAGTGAGTACATGTCATTGGGTATTTTCTTATGAGGTAGTCAATGTCATTATTTTCCAGTGTATCGGTTTGTTTTTTACGTTTCATGTTCCTATGCAAGTCAGATACCGTAGCCACCTATGGATCTCAGCAATGCTTTGCACTTGTAAATGTGATGAAAAATGTTGGCAAGCCCAATTGTCGGATCATTGCAAAAACAATTTTCTTGTTTTGGTGCAAATAGTCAGGAGAGATGCAAATGTTTTTTAAATCTATGTATCCAATATTAGATTTCGGGATTTTTTCTAGGTTTACTTTGTACTTGACATCCTTGGCCAACAAATTTCTTCCTTGTAAATGGAATTTTATTATTCGCACCCACATGCAAGACAACACTTTCTCTCTTATTATGCGCATTGTTTTGAAAAACAAATTTGTTATGTGACAAGAGATGTCATCGCTTGAATGTAGCAGCTCCCATTGAACTATTTTATGGTAACTAGATCATTTTGTAATGTCAGTGGGACGTGGATATCCATAGAAGAGTGTTGGGAAGTTCATTTTCTCAACAAATTTGTCCTTGAATATTCCAATTGGATGTTGCCCCTTAGCAGGTGAAATTTCGACAATCTTGTCTTGCAAGTCACGAATGCACTGTGAATCAGTGAATCCATGCACCAATGTCTCAGCAAGTGTTTCATTCTTCAATTCATCACTTGTATCAAATTCACTAGCAGTTTCGAGAGTCTGTGCAGAGCTTCCATCCTCTTATCCAAGAACATTGTTCCAATTCTCATTTATACAAATTTTATGTGCTTTGTACAGGGCCCTGGAACATAATTCTTTTAATTATTTCATAACAACATGCACACACACTTTTCTTTTTTGATATGCATTTTTGTATTGCAAGCATCTTTTGAGAGCCACAACAATTGTCATTGTATAGCTAATGAATTGTGGCAAGTCTTTTTGCACAACATCTAGTTGAACATGCACATTAATAATTGATCCTATTAAGCCCATCTGGGGTCATTTATAGCCCCAAGGTCTGATTTGTGCAAATGCAATTCGCAGAGACACAAGTCTCTCTTCAGGTTCCGTAAGTGCACTTACATCTAGTAGTGGTGTATTACATCTTATTTGGTCAGGGGTTGCAAATTGTGGCAGTTTTCCATTTTCAAGCGATCGTTTGCATGGAAGGCAATTTTTTCCACTAGAAATTTTTTTATCATGTAGTGTCAAGAGGAGGTATTTTGCTTCCAAATCAGGCGTGAAAGACTTATTGTTTTTTGCAAAATTCAGTTGATCACAAATTGCACATGCAATGGAAGGATTGTCTTTGATTTGTTTCATGTAGGTCTGTCTTGCATCTTTCTTTCGTAGGAAAGTATGGGTAGAAAGTGTTTGATCCTTTTCATTGGTAGTAGTGCATGGTGTTGCTTCTAGCCCACGAAATGAAATTTTTCCCTCTCAGACAATTGCATGACCATTGTGGGATGTGCAACCGTACTTGTTTCTATTGTGTTGTGCACGAACAATTTTTTTTAGATTGTGATATGTCACTTTCTCTCTAGAAGGAAGCGTAGTAATGTATTTTTTTCTCTCGTGTATGACTTTTTTCAAGTTGTGATAACTTAGTCTACGTTTCTTGTTCAAGGCCAGGATGAACTCATGGCAACTAGGATGAATTTCGTTCTGATTAAATAACATGCGACGCTTATGCAGTTTCGATGTGGTTTGGCTAGAATTGACATTGGACCCTAAACCAACAGTATTTCCTATACTACTAATGTATTTTTTTCTCTCACTTATGACCTTTTTCAAGTTGTGATAACTTAGTCTGCGTTTTTTGTTTAAGCCCTATATGGCCTCATCACAGCTAGGACGAATTCCACGTATGAACTTTTTCAAGTTGTGATAACGTAGTCTACGTTTTTTGTTTAAGACCAGTATGGCCTCATCGCAACTGGGAGGAGTTTCATGCTCATTAAAAATCATGCCACGTGTATGCAGATTTGATGTGGTTTCGGTGGCATGGACAGCGGACCCTGAACCAACTTATATGTCCCAGCAAAGGTTGATAATGGATATCTGTCGTATCTGTTTTCAACAAGATGATGCCAATTGTTCGATCGTAATTTGAATCAATAGACTAGGAATGGACAATGCCATCTGGCAAGGCCGACCAGACCTAGATATTTACTCTAAATATGATATATAGTCATTGCAAACAGAATCTGCCACCCTCCACATTTATTTTTTCATATGACAGTGCCATATTTACAAGGTATTCTTGCCAACTTCCAATTGTCGACATATTTTCTAGGAGATATGGCGAAAGGTGTTGATGCAAGCAGTTAAAATCTTGTTGGTTGCCTCCTATAATTGCATTGCAAAAGGACTTTACAGTGTAAATACGTAGAGACTGCACATCAAACTCTATTGCTACCAAACAACAAATTACATTGAACATATTATCTCCACAGCTAGATACAACAGTTGTTGTTATCTGCAAACCATGGCAGTCTATGCGATGCATAATCCATTTCCACTACGATTCAAGGTCTTTGAAAATGAGGGACAAGTAAATATGAGGTCCTCCAAGATTGTATATGGACAATTTTCTATACAGTAGTGGTTCATAATGACCACTGACAGGATTGGCATCATGCAACAAGATGCAATATGGATTGCTAGATGCAGTTTTGTTGAATAGTAGATATCTTATTTTTCTTGTCAATGACCATATTCCAATTGATATATTGAGCCACTTAGACAACCACCGTATACAAAATGTGTTTCCCCAAATCCCCCTCTCATGTGCAGGAAGAATTGCAGATGCAGACAACCGCATCTTTGAAAAATACGTAGAGACATCACGTATTCCATGCAACTACCAAAGAAAATCAGATGCCAATTCGTATCACTCAAATGCCTCAGCATCACCATTTTTTTAAACAACCCAAGAAATAATCTATCAATACATTGTGCAGGTCGGTCAAGGAATAACGAAAATGCAGTAGAACTTCAAATGCATCGAAAATGCAATCTCCTACAGTATATAAGAATGCATCCAATCTAAAAATCTCATTGTTATGCAACACCTCGTTGATGCTGCCATGTATAATGGAGTCTGTATCTATTTCATACGAGTCAATATCTATTACTTGTTTCATCTCTTAAACTATGATTTTCAAGTTGTTTCTTAGCTATTTTAAGTTCATATGAAAACAGAGAAAAGGGAAAAAATAAATAAAACAAAAAACAAAAAAAAAGACAAATAGAAAACTACAAGTGCAGAACTGCATACCAATCCCGGTACGTATCCTTCAACCTTTTTCTTGTCAAATTCAATCCCCCCTAGTCACCACAGCAGATGACAAGAAAACAAACGTACAGTGAACAATGAACCAAACAGAAGAAACAACGAAAATAAATGCAAGATACCAGATATATAAAATATGCAGAACAGAAACGAAATGCTAGAAATGACAGAATAACAGTAAAATATCCAGCATAATCTTCACAATACACAGAAATGATATACGAAATAGCAACAGAAATAGCACTTTGAATC
>ML785536.1:389257-426665 GCA_009831015.1 Picea engelmannii | reverse complement strand
CAATACAAAAATTAATCAATGGCTCATACACAGAATACACAGAGATTTTTACCGGAAACCCTCAACCGGGAAAACCTTTCTTATTTTCATTATGTCGAATTTCACCATTCGCCATACAATATATACAATGTTTTTAGGTATTCTGTAGATACCAAAACCCTAATCCCTTAATCCGAGATTAATTTACAAATCAGCTAAAAATAGCAAAATCCGCAGTTGTCATATCTGACGCACCCACACACACACACATGCAAAGAATATAACACATACCTAACAGATCCAAACAATCATGTAATGACTTTCCACCTTTGGTGTTCATCCAACTCCTTGATGGATGACTCCATCCGCCTATGTCTTTTTCAATGAACTCTCACGAGTTCGGCCACGAAGTGGTATATAGAATTACCACGAGGCTTCTTCGTCGAATTTAATACCCTAGCCATGGATTTCCTCACACACTACTAGTTTCCAATCCGTTATGAAACGAGAACCAATATTTTGACTTCTTTCAAGCAAACTAGTTACTAAAGCCACTCATATCTCTGATCACATCCATGAGTGGAGACGAAGGCGACGTCTAATCAAACTCGAACTTCTCGATCATTTATTGGCAGAATGGTTCACGAAATCCTTCGTGAATGACATCTCTCATGACATTTCCATGGGTGGAGTTGTCACAGAACAACAGATGATCAGTCGCGCACAATGCCTCGATCTCGTTTATTCACAAACTGGTACTCTTTACGATTTGCTCCCCGACGCACCTCGTCCTTCTACCACGACCACCTCAACAACCCCGTCAACTTCTCATGCTGTTGATGGTGTGATAGGAACTTTCCATTCTCAACCCCAATCTGCTCAGACCCCTCACACCAATCCCAAATCCCATGCTTCTAATGTTCAAAATGCTCCAACACCCGCTCCTCCCACTGGTAAAACTTCAAAAGTGAACGTTGTTCAATTGACTCCTACCGGTAAGAATAAATCAAAAAAAGGGAAGGGTAGGAATAAGGAGGATAAAAATAACAATCCACAACCCGACAAGACCAAGTCACAACCTGCTGATGATAAGGACAAACACAAACCTCACTATCCTTGTCTTATCTGTGGTGATGATCACTACACAAAAGATTGTCCAAGACGGGCTGAGGTCACAAAGTTCCTCCAAGGAACCAAAAAACCTCCTACACCTGCCATCTTGTCTCAGCCCTTCCCTTGTCAACAACAGGCTCAATTGGTCATCCATGATCAACCTTCTTCCTCCACTACCTCCTATGTACTTATGTGTACTGGTGATTCAAAGAAGAATGATGTTACACTCACCACTCGGACTAAAGATTATTCTTCCTCGAAAGATAAAGCTGATGATATCCCACCTTTGTTGATTCAACCATCCCCTTTGATTCCACCTATCAACGATCCTCTTCATCTCGAACAACTGAACCCCGATACAGTCATTCGCCCTCCTCCCAAGGGTGTAGTTCGAAAGTCTGCTTTCAATCCTCATGCGTGTGCTGCTCAGAACTACAGTATTGTAGAGGATATGGCATAAGCACCCTCCGCAATGTCAGCTCTCGAAGTCCTTCAAAGTTGTCCCAAACAACGAAAGGCACTATTGAAGGCTATTGGTGGATTCGACCCCACATATACAAACTTGATAATCTTTGACCTAGAAGATCATATTCCAAGGTTACCCCCTCAACTAGCTTTTTAGATACAAGTTGTTGTCACAGACAAGAACATTTGTAGAACATTCATTGACAAGGGTGCCTCAACGTGCATAATGTCCGTTGCCTGTTGGAAATCCATTGGCTCTCCTCCCTTAATTGAATCACAAAACATGCTCAAAGCCTTCAATGTCTCTAGCTTTAAACCGTACGGTGTACTCCCTTCGTTGCCTATTACGTTAGAAGTCAAATCAGTCAATGTTGAAGTTGAGGTCATTGATGCACCTCTCGATTACAACCTCTTACTTGGCCATAGATGGATCGATTCCATGTGTGCAGTTGTGTCTACTCTTTTTCGTATCGTGCATTTTCCACATCAAGGGAAAGTTGTTACAGTAGACCAACTAACCTTTTTTAACTCTGATACTTGTACTAGCAATGTCCCTTTCATTTTCAAGACACCCCCTGGGTACGAGAATGTCGGTGTGGGTCTACTTAAAGATTCAACTTTGATGGGAACTTTCCTGATCCCACCACCCGATGTTCCACCTCCTTTGGTTGGCTCGATTAACTTGATTTCCACCTCCGTCCGCGAAACCCCCGCGTCCTTTAACCCGTGGATAGTACCCAAACCCAGTGATTATCTCTGCTATGGAAACCAAATACCTTTAAGTTTGGTTGAATTTGCCTATCATGCCATTCAATCGAAAACCCCTTCCACTTCCTTTCTTGGTGATTCATCTCTCGATCCTTTTCACATGATTTTTCCCACAGACGAGATGATATTGTCGGTCATGTCCATGGAGGACACACCTTGGGACGATGGGCATCATCATTCCATTCTCTTCCTGGAAGAACACACCATCAAGAGTTATCAATGGATTTCAACTCCATCGACCGTTGTCGTTATTTCTTCCATTTTCGAGTCCACACATGATGTTTTATATGAAGGGAACTTAAGTAATATCTCACCCACCATCCCCTTAGACATATCCACTACACCTGAAGTTGTCGAAAATGTCCACATTGGAGCTTCGTGTTCCACTGACGAGATCGTCACTTATAAGTCCCTTTTTCAAGAGTTTCGTGACGTCTTCGCATGGAGCTATGAAGAGATGTCGGGTATTGACCCCGATATTGTTGTCCATGAGATTAAGACTTACCTAGGCGCTAAACCCATCCGGTAGAGACTTCACCCGGTCCACCCCCGTAAAGCAGCTGCTATCAAGCTTGAGGTTGAAAAACTTCTTAAAGTTGGATTTATTTATCCTATGGCTTTGACCGATTGGGTATCCAATCTAGTTCCAGTTAACAAGAAACAAGGTACGATATGTGTTTTGTTGATTATAAGGATATCAACAAAGCTTGTCCTAAGTACAACTTTCCTACCCCCTTCATTGACCAGATTGTCAACAATTGTGCCGGAAGTGAAATATTCTCTTTGATGGATGGTTTCTCCAGATATAATGAAATCAATATCTTACCCGCAGATCAACACAAAACCACTTTCGTTTGTCATTGGGGCACCTTTGCCTACCGAAAACTCCCTTTCAGTTTAAAGAACGTCGGTGCAACGTTTCAATGTGTTATGTCTTACGCTTTTCATGATATTAAGAACATTGTAATACCATATTTAGATGACCTACCAGTGAATTCCATGCATCGTAGTGATCATCCGACACACCTCCGAGCCATTTTCCTTCGTTGTCGGTTCTATTGTATACGCTTAAACCCACATAAATGTGTCTTTTGTGTGGAATCCGACTGACTCCTGGGCTTTATCATGTCACGCTAGAGGATCAGAGTAGATCCTTTGAAGGTCGAGGCGATCCTCAATCTCCCTCCTCCTCCTTCCTCACTTTGCCAGCTACAAAGTTTGCAAGGGAAGACAAAATTTCTACGTCGTTTTCTCCCAAATTACACTGAGTTAACACTCAGATTTACTTGAATACTAAAGAAAGGTTCTAAGTTCGTATGGGACACCACTTCCAACAAAGCTTTCGAAGCTTTGAAATTAACTTTAATTCATACCTCACTACTTTTCCCACCCGATTATAGTCGAGATTATTTCCTTTATCTCGTAGCCTCAGACTCTACCATTGCCATGGTTTTGGTCCAAGAAGAAGATTTACACGACAAGAATGTCATTTATTATTTGAGTTGGAGTCTCACGACTTCCGAAACCAAGTACTTACATGTTGAAAAACTAGCCTTGGCAGCCATTCATGTTGTCCAACATTTCCGTCACTACATCTTATTACGTAAGACCACGGTAGTTTCAAATTGCAACCCTATGCAACAAATTCTTACACACCAACTGCAAGGGGGAAAATAATCCAAATGGATTGTCATCCTCCAAGAGTTTGACTTGGAGTTCGAACGCACTAAGTCAAAGAAATCCTTGGTGTTTGCCAAACTGATATGTGACCTTCCTTCCCCTGAGACAGAAAATGTAGCAGAGAATTCCTTACCAGATGAATCCCTTTTTCTGATCAGTTCTGGTGACCTTTGATATGGAGATATTATTATTTATCTCCAGACTCAAACTTTCCAGCCTGACCTTTCTATTGCCAACTGTTGTCGTATATGTTACCAGGATCGTCAATACATTATCCTTGATGACACTCTTTATCGCCGTGGTGTTGACTTCATTTTTCAATGATGCCTCACCTATGATGAAGTTGAGAAAGCATTGAATGACTGCCATTATGGAGCATGTGGCATCCATATGTCAGGGTATGCTACTGCCCAAAATATCTTACGGGCATGATATTTTTTACCTTCCTTATTTAAACACTGTATTATTGTTGTCCAAAAATGCCATGCCTGTCAAACCTACAACAACAAAATACGATCGCATCCCACTCCCTTACACCCTGTAGTTTCTGTTGGACCTTTCACTAAATGGGGCATTGATTTCATGATCTGTAACCCTCACTTGGTCGGGGGGCATGGATACATTATTGTAGCCATATATTATTTCACGAAGTGGGCCGAGGTGATGCCTACATTCGACAATACCGAAAAAACTGCAGCCCTATTCATATTCAATCATATTATTACTCGGTTCAGAATCCCACAAGCTATCATTACTGATCATGATAGCCACTTTCAAAACTTTATGATGTCTGAACTTACCGATAAATTGGGTCTTCAACATGAAAACTCAACCCCCTACTACCCATAGGCCAATGGCCAAATTGAAGCAATAAACAAAGTTCTCATCATCATGCTTTGACGGATAATAGGAATTCATAAAACAAGTTGGCACACAATGTTGTTTTCAACATTATGGGCTTCCCGAACATTCGTAAAGTCTGCCACAGGATTTACACCTTTTCAACTAGTATATGGTATCGAAGTCATCTTACCAATTGAATGTGAGATCCCATTCTTGAAACTAGCCGTCGAACTTCTTCCAAATACCTCTACTGAAGAGGAGCGTCTGTTGTATCTAATGCAATTAGGCAAAACCCGTCGTGACACCACCCTAGTTATTGAAACCTAGAAGAAATGCGTAAAATCTCAATACTACAAACATGTCAAACCACGTGTTTTCTCCGAAGGTGATCTAGTTCTACTTTATGAACATGATCGTGATTTACTAGGGGTCAAAAAATTCGAGGCCATGTGGCGAGACCCTTATATTGTAAAGCAAGTGTTGGATAAAAGAGCCTACGAGTTAGTAGATTACGATGACATTCCTTTGAGTGAACCCAGAAATGGGCTCTACTTGAAGAAGTATTATGCTTAGATTATCTTTACATGAGTGCTTGTATTTTATTGTATCATACTTCTTATGTGCTTTTTACGTTATTTGGTTTCCATCCTTGACCACTTATCTTGCGTTGTGCTTGGTTTCCATATGTCGAATTTTTTGTTACCCCACATTGGGTTCACTGATGGCGCTAGTTGTAGTACTCAGAACTTAGCTTGTACTGCTTGGGCAATCTATGCACCTGCAAACAAACTTATCAGTCTGCACGATGTTTGCCTCAGTCGTGCGACCAATAATATCACAGAGTATAGTACAATCATCGAATTGTTAACCGATGTTATTTCACTTGGGATCTGTCACCTGGTTATATGACTTCATTCACAACTTGTAGTACTACAGTTAAGTAATGTCTATGCTATCTGAAGTCCTACATTGTTATGAGTATATCTATGAATTCACCTCCTGGAAGTTTATTTTGATTATATTGAGTATCAACATATTCCTAGGTGTCTAAATACATTAACTGATGCGTTATCCAATTATGTGTTAGACAGACATCTGAGACATTTATAAAACCAATCACACATCACATGTACTATACAAAGCAAGATAAGTCGGTAGAAGCCTCATGTACATATACATATAATGATAAAAGTTTGTTTACAAAAGGTGTCTTCCATCCAGAGACCAAAATATCAAAACACGAAGCCAACGGCTTCAACAAAATAGTATCATGGGTGATGCTCACGATAGCATACTACTGCCTATGCCACCCTACGAAGCAATCGTCTCAATGTACTAGATACACCTATAGTGTGGCATTGGTAACGCTTGGGGATCTTACCAATCGATATATCTATGATGCCTGCAGTCAGACCCTCTAAATTCTGCTCGATTTCTTCATAGTCGTCAGCGTCCCATTCTGCTACCACCGCTACTTCCCCTCGCCTCTGGACAAGGGATGTACCTAGAGGTCGGTATGGTCCTACATCTACATGGTCAAAATGTTTTGGTCAGTCACTGGATTGAAAACATATAAATATATATATATTTGATATTTTTAAGATTTACAAAAACTGATGAAATTACTAAGACAACTGATAGGGGGGGGGTGAATCATTTGTTATTGTGCTTAAACAATTTTAAGTCTATTAAACCATTTTTAATATTCTCCAACTGACCATCAATATTATACAACATATGGAAAACATAAATAATGAGCATCAGTCACACATAAGATATACACAGAGACAAATTTTCACGAGGAAACCCATAAAGCGAGAAAACCTCTTCTTCTTCGAAATGATAGGAAGTATTTTAAGTTCTGTACATCATCTATGTTTGAGCACCAACTCAAAGTGAGGCTACTACCTCTATTTTACAAGCTCCAACTTGTTGAGAGCACCAACTCTCTGGTTTCTCTAGCACCCACTAGAAGGAAGCACCAACTCCCTGCGTGTTCCAGCACCGACTGGATGGAAGCACCTACTTCCACTTATACAAGCACCAACTTGCATACAAAAAACTTTGTGTTTTCCCGAGAACCACCCTGCCACCCTGTTTTTCTAGCCACAACTAGATGGAAGATACAACTTCCAATATTCAAGCACCAACTTGAATATCAAAGGACCACAATCCTCCCTAGAACCATCCTACCTCCCTGATTATAAATAAATGATTGAATAACCAACAATACAAATATTTCAATTCTTACCATTTCTTCATTGTTCTGCAATTCTTCTCTGCTACACTATTCTTCTGCTATGTTCATACTTGGCTTGACTTGTTGTCTCTTTCTATCTGTTCTTTCTCTGTCCTTCTCATTCTCTTTGATATGTGCACATTATTCTCTCTTCACCTTTTATGTTTTGTTTAGCTTATGTTCCTCATCTTTGAGATTTCTTCCCACTGCTCATACTGCAATTTTTCTTTTCTACAGTTCAACTTATTTTTCAGTCAGAACAACCAACCATGCACAATCACTACATTTCCATTTTATTCTATCCACACTCTTCCGTTACACCTTGAATCTCTAAGAAAATGCATCAGCAACTGAATCGCCAAACGTCCAAGAACCATGATTTGGTTCTGCTAACTGAATTGTAACTAAACAATTAATCATGAAGATCAACAGTAACTCTTGGATCAAATTTCCAATTAACAAGTACCGTTGGATTACAAATGATGGGTCTCGCGCTTACTCCATATGCCCACTGGCTATGACCACGGGCCTAATCAAAATGCCTTTCCCATATTGCATATCGAAAATCCTGAGGTGAAGAGTCTCGACTCTTCATGTTGCGATCACCAAAAAGGAGCTTAACTTAGTGCTAGCTCCTCCATCTCACATGACCACTAGCGATGACCATAGCCTATACCAAAAGGCGTTTCACATTTCACACTTCGGAAATTCTGAGGTGAAGAGTCTCGACTCTTCATGTTGTGATCACCGAAAAGGAGCTTAGCTCCGCTAGCTCCTTCCTCCATCCTTCGATGATGTGACCTTGTCTATGACCATGGGCCAGACCTTATCACGACTTCGCATATCACGAGTTGGAAGGTTAGAGAACTTCCTTCCTTTGACTTTCAGTCAACGAAATGCTAATCGCTCACCATGTGTACTCTACATCCAATGGTCCATATCAATCCTCAGTCTGACGACTCGGATCATTTCGAGATATCACATATCACGAGTTCCCACACCGTTCTCCGTTGACTCCTCCAATGTGTAGGTCAGCGAAATTCCAATCGCTCACCATGTGTCCTTGAAGATGGATGGTCCTCCTGCTTTCGAGATTTTGTAGGCCCGCTTCATCTTGCACGTAAAGGTCGTTCTCCTTCTTATGGATCCAATGAAGGTCGGTCTTCGGGCCCAGATCTAATGCCTAAGATCTGTTCTCTTTTACTGCGTGCTCCTCCTTTCTGAATTCAGATCTGACGGTCATCGAGAATTCTGAATGTGATCCAACGATCACTATTTCTCTTCATTGATGATCTTTCCATTTTCATCATCCCTTCGTTGCTGATTCGCGATGATCCTGCCATCAATGACAAACACGCATACCACGCATACACATCCTGCCATCAATCACAAACACGCATACCACGCATACTCTGCCTTCTGTGTATAAATATGCCAACAATCTCCCCCTTTGGCATTGATGGCAACCTTGAAGAACCTGGGGAACTGGACTACTGCACACATCCAATGGAATCCAATGGCATCTAACTAGACTTCTTGTCCCCCTTTGACATCAATGTCAAAGAAAAAAAAAAAACACGCTCCCCCTGAGTTGTTGCAGTATTATTCGGAGGTATCAGATAGTCAATCAACACAAACTCCCCCTGACAGGATGGACCCTCTTAATTTGATAGTGAGGTCACGCCCAGCTTCTGGCGAAGATATCCAAAAGGTGTCGATGCTAACGGTTTAGTAAAAATATCATATATTTGTTTTGTGGAAGGAATATAATTCACCTGAACAATTATGTTTGTAACTTGCTCTATGAGAAAATGGTGTTTTATTGGTATGTGCTTAGATTTTGAATGAAGTATAAGATTCTTAAAGAGACTGATGGCACTGGTGTTATCGAAATGAAGTGGTATGGGATCAGTGTAGGTTACCTTCAAATCTGCAAGAGTTTGTATCATCCATAAAATTTGTGTGCAAAAAGTAGCAGCAACAATGTATTCTGCCTCTGTAGTTGATATTGAAATGGATCCTTGCTTTTTACTCAGTCATGCTACTAATGAGTCACCCAGAAAGAATGCTCCTCCACTGGTGATTTTTCTCTCATCAACATAGTTTGCCCAATCAACATTTGAATAAGCAATTAACTGAAAGTTTTGATTTCTGGCATACCACAGACCATACGTCATTGTGCCCTTCAAGTATTTGAATATCCTTTTGACAACTACTAAATGACTTTTCTTAGGAGATTATTGATAACGACCTACCATTTCGACAACTTGCATTATATCAGGATGAGATGTTGTGATGTACAAAAGACTGCCTATTATTGATTGATATGTTCTTTGGTCAACATGAGGTGAGATATCATCTTTAATGAGCTTGCAACCAACCACCACAGGTGTACTAATAGGAGAATAATATTCCATCTGAAATTTCTTCAACATCTCCTTCAAATATTTTTCTTGTGAAATAAATATTCCTGCAAAACTCTGTTTAATTTGTAAACCAAGGAAATATGACAATTCTCCTATCATGGACATCTCAAACTCTGTTTTCATAGAGTTAGCAAACCACTGGACAGAAGAGTCATTAGTACATCCAAAAATAATGTCATCTACATAAATCAAAACAACCAGTAAATCATCACCTTTGGATTTAATATATAGATTGCTATCAACAATACCTTTCTTGAACCCTTTGTCTTGTAAAAATTTGTCCAGTCTATAATACCAAGCTCGTGGTGCTTATTTCAATCCATATAAATATTTCTTCAGCTTCCAGACATAATCAGGATTATCTGTCAATGAGAATCCTTCAGGTTGCTCCATATATACTTCTTCCTCTAGATCTCCATTAAGAAATGATGACTTAACATCCATATGATACAATTTAAAGTTCTTATGACATGAATATGCAAGAAACATTCTGATGGCTTCCAATCTTTCCACTGGTGCAAAAGTTTCATCAAAATCCTGACCGTCAACTTGTGCATACCCTTTACAGACCAATCTGGCTTTATTTCTAACAAATTGTCCTTTTTCATTCATTTTATTTTTGAACACCCATTTGGAACCTATTACATTCTTGTCTTCAGGTCTAGGAACAAGCTCCCAAGTATTGTTATTCTCAATATGATCAAGCTCTTCATTCATAGCTCTAATCCAATCATCATGCTGGTTGGCTTCATAAATTTTTTTAGGTTCAGTCATAGATAAAAAGGCAACATGAGATTGTTCTGAGTCTTTAATCAATTTCCTTCTTGTATGAACTCCTTTATTTATATCTCCAATTATCTGATTTTCATGATGATTCTTTCTAACAATTTTGAGAGGTGATTTTGCTTCGTTTTGCTGATTTGTGTCAGTTGGAGTATTCATATCTTCATCTAATTCAGATTCTTCTCTTTTTGGTCCTTGGACTTGTTCATATTCATCTTCAACTATATCTTTTTTGCTTGGTTCAACACTGCTTACATTTCTGACCGAGATTTCTTCATCAACTTTTATGTCTATACAATCAACCAATTTATGAAGCCTATTATTGTAGCATCTATACCCTTTACTGTTTATAGAATAACCTAAGAAGATACCTTCATCAACCCTGTCATCATATTTGCCAATATTTTCATCATTATTCTTGATGTAACATTTACTTCCAAAGACTTTAAAATGCTTGATTGTAGCAGGTCTTCCAAACCATAGTTCATAAAGGGGTCTTGTCACTGTGTGGCCTGAGATGATCTTTGTTAAGAATATGAACAACTGTATGGATTACTTCCACCCAATACATCTGAGCAATATTCCTTTCATTCATCCTTAATCCTGCCATCTGTTGAACTGATCTATTCTGCCTCTCAACAACTCCATTTTGATGTGGAGTTCTTGGAATAGTGTATTCTCGTTTGATTCCATGTTTATCACAGAACTCTTTGAAGTTCCATGAACTAAACTCTCCTCCTCTATCAGACCTTACTGCCTTCAATCTTTTACCTATTTGATTCTCAGTCAGAGCCTTAAATACTTTGAATTTTTCAAATGTTTCAGATTTTTCCTTCAAAAAGGCAACCCATGATAGTCTAGAATAATCATCAATAATCAACATGAAATAGTTTTATTTCCCTGTACCTTCTTTTCTTGATGGTCCACATAAATCCATGTGTACTAACTGGAGAGGTTTTTCTGTTGAAGGAAAGTTTTTAGATTTGAACTGTGTCTGAGTAAGCTTTCCTATTTGGCATGGTTTACAAACAGAATCATATGGCTTTGATATCTTTGAAAGATCCTTTACTGCCCTACTGTTTCTGAGCTTGATTATATGATCAAAATTTAAGTGTCCAAGTCTCCTATGCCATAGCCAACTTTCATCATATTTGCTTAAGTGGCATTCTTCTTTTTCTTCTTTTAACACATAGACATTGTTTTCTGTTCTTATCCCTTTTGCAACCAACTGTCCTGAATTCACAGACTTTATTTTACAATCTTTAGAAGTAAAAACCACTTCACATCCTCGGTCACAGACTTGACTGACACTAAGCATATTATGTTTCATACCATCTACAAATAACACATCTTGAGCTTTTCCTTTTCCATTACTCAGACTTACCATTCCTTTACCTTTTATTTTTCTTGGTGCATCATTTCCAAAAGTTACATTTCCTGATTTGTTTTCACTTAGAGTTAGAAACTTACTTTTGTCTCTAGTCATATGTTTGGAACATCCATTGTCAATATACCAGGGATTCTTTTGTCTTTGGGCTGATAACACTAGTTCACACTTGTCATCTTCTTTCTTCTTCCAAACCTTGAAATTTTCAGTAGTGGACTTCAATTCTAGCTTATAATTCCTTAAACGACAATATGTGGCTTTAGGTCCATAGTTATGATAGACATAACATTCTGATTCACTGAATAACATACTGTAATGATTGTTATGCTCATAAGTGTTGTTATGTTTGTTGCTTGGTTGTCTCAATCTTTGTTGTGGTAGATAATTATTCATTGAATAACTTGTTTGCTCATATCTACATCTTAAAGAACAAGTTATAGCTTTGTGACCAAAGTTAGAACAGAAAAAACAATATCCATAGAAAAAAAATTTGTACCTGGGAAAAGATTGTCTTCTTTGAGCGGATCGATTTCTTCCATGTTGATAGTTTCTCTGATCAGTTCTTGTACTTTTTCCTTCATTCCTTCTTGGTGGCTGATTTGCTTTCTTTGTTTTTGCAGAGTGGTTGCTGTCAATGATTGTAGATTTAACAAACTTGATGGGTTCTGTATTACTTGGATGATCACTACTTGATCCTTCTTCATAGCCCAAGTCAACTTTCAACTTTGGATTCCTTTGTTGATTTAGAATGGAAGTTAGTTCTTCTGAGGCTTTAATACTTGACAGGTTTTGGTGATATAATGCTTTAAACTTCTCCATTTCTTTTCTGGTTTTTACTATCTCTTCTTATAAGTCTTCACACCTCTCTTTCTTCTCTGACAATTGTTGTTTCATAATGTCTTATATTTTCTTTGCCTCTTCTAACTCCACTTTTAGTAGAGCAAAGTTTTCATCAGTTTTTTTATCATTCATTTTAAACTGCATCAACAACTGTTTTTGTTTTCTCTTCTTACATCTGAGTCTGTCAATTTCTTCCAAAGCACTGATTAATTCACCTTCCATATCCACCACAACTTCTTCATCATCCATTTCACCTCATGTGTGTTCATCATCAAGATCTCCCATACCCATAAGCATAAAATCATTCACTTTGTCTTCACATGATGAATCACTATCTATGTCTTCTGAATAATCATCATTGTTTGCACACAGACTTTTCCTTTTACTATATTTCTTAAATTTGTACTTCTTTTCATCATCAAAATTCTGGTCCTTTCTCTGGTGGGGACACTTAGATGCAAAGTGACCTATCTTACCACAGTGAAAACATTTGAAGGGAAGCTTGCCTTGATATTTTCTTGATCCTTTCTTTAACCTTCTCACAAATTTTTCCTCAATATAATCTAAATCCGAATCAATATTCTTGTCTGCTTTAAAAGATGCTTCTCTAGTAATGGATTTATCTTTGTTGATTCTCATTTCATATGTAGTTAGAGTTCCTAGTAGTTGATCAATGGACAGAGTCTTAAGATCATTTAATTCTTCTATTGCAGAGACTTTTGGATTAAATTTATCAAGCAGAGATCTTAAAATCTTCTGGACCAAAAATGATTCTTCAATGTTCTCACCAAGACCCTTCATGGCATTCACAAGTTCTTCAACTCTTAAAAAATACTTGCTAATTGTTTCATCTTCATTTATCTTTAGTTGTTCAAACTTCAATCTATATGTTTGAAGTTTGTCATCTTTTACTTTCTCATTTCCTTCATAACTGCTAATAAGTTTATCCCATATAGCTTTAGCAGTTTCAAGATGCATCACCTTTACAAACTCAACTTCAACAAGTCCATTCAAGATAGCATTCATTCCCTTAGCATTAAAACTAAACTCTAACTTATCATCCTTGGAAGCCATCACAATAGGCTTTGTATATCCAGTCTCTACTACATCCCAAACATCAACACCTAAGACCATTAAATATGTTCTCATTCTAACATTCCAGAAGGAAAAATTTGTTCCATCAAACAGAGGAGGCTCAGTAGTTGAAGTCCCTTCATGACTTGTCATGTTTAAGCTTACAGATCTACCTTTGAATAAAAGGAACCCGCTCTAATACCAATTGTTGAAATTACTAAGACAACTGAGAGGGGGGGTGAATCAGTTGTTACTGTGCTTAAACAATTTTAAGTCTATTAAACCATTTTTAATCTTCTCCAAGTGACCATCAATATTATACAACATATGGACAACATAAATAATGAGCATCAGTCACACATAAGATATACACAGAGACAGATTTTTACGAGGAAACCCATAAAGGGAGAAAACCTCTTCTTCTTCGAAATGATAGGCAGTCTTTTAAGTTCTGTACATCATCTATGTTTGAGCACCAGCTCAAAGTGAGGCTACTACCTCTGTTTTACAAGCTCCAAATTGTTGAGAGCACCAACTCTATGGTTTCTCTAGCACCCACTAGAAGGAAGAACCAACTCCCTGCGTTTTCCAACACCAACTGGATGGAAGCACCTACTTCCACTTATATAAGCACCAACTTGCATACAGAAAAATCTGTGTTTTCCTGAGCACCACCACGCCACCCTCTTTTTCTAGCCACAACTAGATGGAAGATACAAATTCCAATATTCAAGCACCAACTTGAATATCAGAGGACCACAGTCCTCCCTAGCACCACCCTACCTCCCTGATTATAAATAAATTACTGAATAACCAACAATACAGATATTTCAATTCTTACCATTTCTTCACTATTCTGCAATTCTTCTTTGCTACACTATTCTTTTGCTCTGTTCATACTTGGCTTGACTTGTTGTCTCTTTCTATCTGTTCTTTCTATATCCTTCTCATGCTCTTTGATATGTGCACATTATGCTCACTTCACCTTTTATGTTCTGTTCAACATTTGTTCCTCATCTATGAGCTTTCTTCCCACTACACATACTGTAATTTTTCTTTTCTACAGTTCAACTTATTTTTCAGTCAGAACAACCAACCATGCACAGTCACTGCATTTCCATTTTATTCTATCCACACTCTTTAGTTACACCTTGAATCTCTAAGAAAATGCATCAGCAACTGAATCGCCAAACGTCCAAGAACCATGATTCGGTTCTGCTAATTGAATCGTAACTGAACAGTTAATCATGAAGATCAACAATAACCCTTGGATCAAATTTCCAATTAACAAGCACCGTTGGATTACAAATGATGGGTCTCGTGCATACTCCATATGCCCACTGGTTGTGACCACGGGCCTAATCAAAATGCCTTTCGCATATCGCATATTGGCAATCCTGAGGTGAAGAGTCTCAAATCTTCATGTTGCGATCACCGAAAAGGATCTTAACTTAGTGCTAGCTCCTCCATCTCACATGACCACTAGCGGTGACCACAGTCTATACCAAAAGGTTTTTTGCATTTCACACTTCGACAATCCTGAGGTGAAGAGTCTTGACTCTTCATGTTGCGATCGCCGAAAAGGAGCTTAGCTCTGCTAGCTCCTTCCTCCAGCCGTCGACGATGTGACCTTGTCTATGACCATGGGCTAGAACTTATCGCGACTTCGCATATCGTGAGTTGGAAGGTTAGAGAACTTCCTTCCTTTGAATTTCAGTCAGCGAAATGCTAATCGCTCGCCATGTGTCCTTTGCATCCAATGGTCCACATCATACCTCAATCCAATGGTCTAGATCAATCCTCAGTCCGACGGCTAGGATCATTTCGAGATATTTCATATCGCGAGTTCCCACACCATTCTCCTTTGACTCCTCCAATGTGCAGATCAATGAAATTCCAATCACTCGCCATGTGACCTTGAAGATGGATGGTCCTCCTGCTTTTGAGATTTTGTAGGCCTGCTTCATATTGCACATAAAGTTCGTGCTCCTTCTTATGGATCCAATGAAGGTTGGTCTTCGGGCCTAGATCTAACACCTGAGATCCATTCTCTTCTACTGTGTGCTCCTCCTATCTTAATTCAGATCTTACGATCATTAAAAATTCTGAATGTGATCCAACGATCATTGTTTCTCTTCACTGATGATCCTTCCATTGTCATCATCGCTGCATTATTGATCTTCTCGTTGATCCTGCCATCAATGACAAACATGCATACCATGCATACTCTATCTTCTATATGTAAATATGCCAACAAAAAGACCATAAAAACAAAAATGTCTTTCTTACCTAGATCTCCCCAATGAAATCCCTCAGGGAGAACCAAGTCGGGATCACCCCGAAATTCTAGGCCGACGTATGCATAATCTTCAATCATCAATATTTGGGGCCTTAACCGATCAAAAAATGTGTCATTATACTTGACGATAAGGCCCGCGACGTGATGAGCCATAAGGTCACACCACCATTTCATTCTTGGGTCTCGTGGGGCTGGTATTTCCCACTCCACCTGTAGCCGAAACTGGGGGACTCTTTCTAATACGAAATATACCAAAATGGACCCATACCCAAACTTCTTTAGATCTCCTCTCTTGCTTTTAGTGAGTTGTGTCTTCATACTACGGAGCACACCGTCAAACCAATTGCATACTTGAGGTTCCAGACATTCAATAACATATTGAAAATAACTATGGAGTGCCATGTGTGGTGACACACTTCTTGCCATCCGTGTAATGGTGAAGAGGATGGTTTTGAGAGTAAGATCCTGCACACCTTAGATAGCCACTTTACCTTTGCACCTTTCGGCATCAGGTTCACAGTGTCGACGGATATACTTTCTCATCGACAAACCACCACCTCGACCCCCTGTCAGAGTCACATGTGCCTCACGACGGGATAACCCTGTCAGAAAGTAAATATCCTCAATGTCCATGGAAAGGACATGAACACCCACGTGAAATAATTGTTGTTCCACGTCCCACATATGGACAAGATACTCTAATATTCTTCGCCGGCCTCTCATGCCCTGGATTTTGAAAATTTTCAAAAGGCCACATTGCCAAAGAGCATCAATGGTTCCCGGACCATTCAAAGCCATAGAGTCATCCTCTTCATGCTCACGTTCTCTCCATTCCAACATTTTTGTGATCAAACACCTGCATGGTAGTGAGAGAGGGTTGTTAGCATCTTTATTAAACCTTTTTGGGAATTGGTTATGGTCCAACACTTGCTTTTCTTTTTTGGTTTTCGACCACCGCAACTGAGCTTCAGTTACAGTGCGGAACTTCTACAGGATAGCCACTGGGCGCCTACAAAAATCTTTGATTTCCACAGGGCCCGATATAGGCCACCTGCTGAGGCCCCAACGCACGCTTACCAGCCCAAAAATCACCCAAAAAATCAATTTTTGACCATTAAAAACAAATTTTAAACCATTGAAAAGGAAGAAGATGAAGGACTTACTGTTTTCACAGAAATCGTTTGCTGAATAATCGCTTGTGATCCTCGCAATCGATCACCAAAGAAGAGGGTAAAAAAGGGGTTTGTAGACAAGTTCTTGACAAAATACAAATGAAATGGTAAAAAGGGCTTTTACTCTTATTTATTTCACTTCTTACACTTTTTTCACAATATTTTATGAATATATTTGGTTAAAAACCCTAAATTTGACAGTTGCGTGAGTGTCTTGTTTCTTGTAGGACAGAGACTAGAATCTTAATTAGCAGGGTATGGATTTTTGTTCCGTAATTTATTTTCTCTTCATTACGCATATTGATACTTTTTAAGGTTTTTTGAGTAAAACCTGGAGTTCACTCTTTTTTTGTTCTTGTGCTCGAAAATCGATGAGAATGCAACCGGGTATACTTTTGTCATTATTTCGTACTCATCATGGAAACATGAAAAGAAAAACCCATGGAGTACCCTTTAATCTCTTTTCATACTCCATAAAAAAAAAAATATTGCCGAGCGACCTTGTTCTGTTGACGCTCGTAAAAGTATTTGAATACAACATTCGATGGGCGACAATTTATCACTTTTTCAGTCCCGTCAAACTATGTTATGAAAAAGGAACTGAGAGAGTTCTCTTTATGTGTTTTTCAGACTCTATAAACATGAAAAAGCCTTGAATTTTCTATCTTTGGACTCGTTAAATAAACATCGGAAGACCCACATGGGACCGAACCACTCCATAGGGTTCGTTAAAACTACTCCGAGGGACTCATCCGAAGGATGAACTTACATTAACAAGCATATGTTATCCTCCTCAAGCTTTCGTAAAAATAAAGAGGTACTCGTTAGAAATGGTGGGGGGGAATTTGGGAAAGAGATGTGTCTCTATATTTATGTTAGTGGTAGTAAGCATCGCTCTTGAGCATGAAACACCCTTCATCATTTGAATCCGGGTTGGGAAATCCATTTGTTTCTCGTCTGACTTTCTGCAGGTTCATCTCTTGGGTCATCTTTGAGTCAATGCTGCCAAGACCAGTGTTGTGTCATTCATATATTCAAGAGTAGTCTAACCAAGCCCTCTATTGAGTCGGTCATCTGCAGTTGTCAATTCCTTCCATGTCAGCCTTCCCTGTGTCAGTTTCAAATCATGTTCATACTATGCTCTACCCTAAAATCTGTTACTTATTTCATGTCATTGATTGGGGATACATCAAGGCCCTCTTATGATGAGTCTTTTCCTGTAAACTTCAACTCATTATCCAGGAACGAGAATTAGAAATCATTTAGTACCTTAGAGCCTGCATGCCTCAATGGTAGGTTTCTTCGCTCTTGACAACAGATTCACATCATTGGTCTCTGATCAAGAGATTCCATTGAGTGTTCAACTTCAACTCATTTATTCAGATTCGTTGGATTGTACTAGTATACCTTGGGAGTGATTGACATCAATGGTGATTTCCCTCGCACTTGTTAAATGGTTCTCATTAATGATTGGTAATCAAGTGGTTTCTACCATGTTCGACTTCAAAACTTGTAATCACATGGCTAGATTCGTACTAACAGATGATAGGATTGAAGACCCTGGATCTCATTATTCTTGGTCTAGGTTGCGATGGAGTATTTATGATTTGTATTGGCACATAGATCCACTTTATATGTCTTGTGTCTATGTCTGAATCTGAGTTTTCTAATACATAGATCCACAGTGTATTCCTGGTGGCTATGTAGCATTTTCATGACATGGATCCACAGTGTATAAATGGTGGCCATGACTTATTTTCATGTTTCAAATCATTATTCAGTTTGGACATGGGGATGCCTACTTCAGACACGGTATCGTATTGTGTGGATGCTTGGTTGTTTGCAAGTTCTCGATTGGTATGTCCTGAGTTCCCGATACACACATGTATTTTACAAAGTATTTCAGCTGTCACAAGTTCCATCCTCATACTTTGGGGGGCATTCTATTACACATTATTTTGGTCACCTTGATGATGACTTCACAAGCATGTGTCCAGGATTCCAAAACAATCTTTCCCTGAGAAAATTGACTGCTTTCCTCCTCTACAAGACTACTTTTTAGAATGGGTCTGTAGGCTGCACTTGGTACACAGTGCGGAAATCATGGATTTCCGCAGGCTTCTCGATATATGGCCTGCGGGGTTTCTCCGGGCTACTATATGTGCAGGATGCGGCGATGTTTGAAAGACAAAAGAGGAAAGAGGTTCAAGAAGTTTCTAGAAGGGGAATCTTCTGGAATGTGAGGTGGTGTCCATGTGGTTACGATTCTATTGACTTCTCTGATATAGTGGGATCATCCTCATCCCTTTAACCACTTCAACTTCTCCTATATAATAATGGACTTCTCATGGGAAAGGTTAAGCAAAGTTGAGCAAGATTGAGAAGAAGAATAGGTTGAAGACTGTGTGAAGGATCCTGGTTCAAGTGATACTTGTGGTCTCCATTTGGCCATCGAGTCTTTGTGGATTATCTTCATGCGAATTTTGGAGAAAGTGTATGTGTGTGTTGGAACAAAGGACCACTAAAAGGGAACTTGCGATATCAAGGCAATTTGGCTGTATCTTCCACTTTTAATTAACATAATATGGTGACATGTCTCTTTCCCATAAAATCATTAGTATTTTATCACATGACTCCTTGATCACATGTCTAAGTTTTCATTGAATCTATCATAGGTGCTTTCACTCTGGTTGGTTTTTGTCATTTGCAGATCCAATTACACAAGAGCGTTGGAGCAGAGCAGGAACAACAAAGATATAAGGAAGTGATCTCAAAGGTAAGTCATCAATTCCTTCTTTAGACATAAATTCAATGATTGTAACTTAGGGAAAGTGTCTTGTCCCGTCTGGTTTTGTTCTATATCCAGGTGGATCTAGGGAGATTAGTTTGTGTCTACACTTACCGATTTATCCTATAACACCCCCTTTTCCCAGACTAGTGCTCAAAGACGTTATGCTATTTTACAAGCCAAATTTGGAGAGGGTTCCAGGATGTCCAATTGGGATAATTCTCCTTAGGTGTGGGGTGTTTCCAGGTGAATACCAATCTAGGTCATGTAAATGCATGAGATGGTGTGGGGGATGTTTGGGAAAGGGGTGCAGTGATAATAGGGAAATGTAGGTCTTACTTGTGGGTGCCTCTATAGAGGGTGAGATGCACCTTTTCATGGATGCAATTGTTTCCTATCCCATTAAATGCCTTCTTACTCTTTGTCTTATTGATTTTTCTTTCAATATAATAGCTAAAGGACACTACCCTGACATGGTGACCAGTGGTGACAGTGTTACCCAAAAGAATTTCACGGGGATAAGAAGGTTGGCTCGTGATGAGGAACCCTTTCTCTTGGCTATCCCACCAAGAGAAACTACCTTGGCATGGTGACTAGATGAATAATAGTGTCATACTGCTACATGCCCATGGAACTAATAGGCTGGCTCATGATGAGACCCCCTATCCACCAACTAGGTCTTGAGTTTTATTCTATTTTGTGGGTCCCCCCTTTTTCTTTCCGAGAAGCCTTTTATTGCTTTCTCAGGGATCCTTGGGCGAAGCATCTCAAGGTTTGATCTTGGCTTTTAACTTTTTCTAGCTAATTTTACCCTATGGGCCTTTAGCCCCTTATTCCCACAAGGCAAGGTACAACCCTTACTATATTGGTAAACCCAATGCCTGAACCAATGTACAAGATAGATGAGAGAAAAAATTATGAAAATTGATAAGTATGAAAGGAATGGACGATGACATTTCATAGACCCACCTAGTGGCAACTCATCCCTAAGAGAACCAACTTTCTAGGGCACCATGTCATCCCCCCCAAGTATGGGTAAGTTAAAATGCATAATGTCCAAGAAAACATCATGAAGCGAAAGAGAATTAAATGCACATATTCAAATGTTTTGAGATGGATGTTGTTGTTGCTGATAGATGGAAGGCATTGAATACAGGAAGGGCCCTCCAGGACCAAGCTCAAGTCAATATGGCTCTCGATACTCCATGTCTAGGACATGTGGGCCTCGAGACATAATCTCCTTAGTTATCCCTAGGATAGGGGATAACATCTGGCTCCAACTCGGGGACATGTGCTCACCGTAGAGCACATGAGAACCTCAAAATCTCTGGTATGACTTGTGACCTAATAGATCTCAATAGAAACGATCAATAATCACTTGGGATGGTGATATCACCCCCGGTTCATATATGATAAAATGAAATACAAGTAAGCAATCATATATACAAATAGGAATACAACTACTCTAGCATGAAATGCAGATGGTATATACAATGAATGAAAAATGCTTACCTACTTACCTGCACTTACCTGTGAAATCAAGTCTCTACCCCCTAATGGGGTTTTAGGAGGTGTCCACTAATCGGTAATGGACGTCTTCTTCCTTCCAACGTGGATAAATAGTAGTCATCATTGACTGACTCACTTCCGACTCTGAAGGGTCCAAGCCAAAATTGTACAGTCCATTTGACATTAGTAGGCTCTCCCTTCTTTGTATCCCACATCCAGATCGTATCTCCCTCTTGGTAATATTTTTTCTTAAATTTGGTTGTTTCTTGTATGACTCTAGTATATTGTCTTGAAGGATGAGGGTGTGATTCTGCTGTGAAGACTTCCTGCTGGGATGGTCAGATCAGTATGTCATCTTCTTCTTTCTTTAATAACTTGACAGTCCCAACTTCTTTGCCCTTATATTTTCCTAGGAGTTGTTGATACTCTTCCTTCTTTGGACATTGTATTTGATCAAAGTCTTCCTCTGAAGTGAAAGGAAAATCATGAGAGGAAAATACATGAAGACTTTCTTTGATTGGTTCATGTGTTTCTCTAGTTCCAATATCATCACCAATTTCCTTCACATGGACCTTGGTCATTGGAAAATTCGAGAGGCAGCTTATTGTTCTATCATTCATAGGAACGTTAATATAAGTGAGATCCATCTCTAAAGTGCCTCCCAACATTGCAACAAACTTCCTAGACAATAGCATTCCCCATACATCCGGGACATCCACTACCACAATATCCATGTGAATCACTCTCTTGAGGTATCTTCCAAGGAATACTTAAACATTCTCAACTATCCCATGAGTGGGTATGGACCTCGATTCAAAACCGCACACATTCCTGTAAGGCCGTGTGACCTTTAGGCCTAATGTTTCCATGACCTTCAAAGACATCATGTTAGAACATGCCCCTAAATCAAGCATACAATTGTTAAGGAATTTGTTATTAATCAACAAGGTCATGAAGAAAGGTTTATTTCCATCATATTGAACCCTAAAGTGATCTTCTTGTAACATGATAGGAGGGTCCATTAGTCCATATGAACTTTTGAAAAAAAATTTGAACCTTTCCTTTACAGATGGGACTTTGATGACTTCCCTTAATGGAATGATCATGTGCATTTTTACCAGTGCACCTTCAAAATCAAAGTTCAAATCCACTTTGTAAGTCTTGGGAGGATTCTTAGGAAGAATTATGTTCATAGGTGGAGGTCTTGTCTCTGAAATTGCAGGACTAGTAGAGAGAGGTTGGTTCATTCTTTTTTTCCTAGTATATACTTGGAATTCTTACTTCTTCAAATTTTCTCTTGACTCTTGGTCAAGTTTATTTATAACCTCCATCCTAGCCTTCGTGATTACTTCCTTTATGCCTTCTTGATATTCTTCAAGTGTGACATTAAGGAAATATTGAGGACTTTCAATGGTATGGTTAACAATGTTTAACTGGTCATGATCACCATTGTTGAAAGGACACTCATGCTCCCAATCTAACTCTCTTCATTGTAAACACCAAGGGTTTTCATCTACTACATTTGCAGGGGATAAAGTATTGGGAACCTCTTGATCATTCTTTGGTATAAAAACTTCATTCCCTTTCTGAAATTGCCCTTTGTAAGGAACCCTAGGAGCTTGTTGTTGAGTTCTTTCTAGATTGACAATACTATTATTCATTAGTTCTTGGGTTTTAACCATGCCATCTACAGTAGTTATAGCTTTTCCAAGCTAGCACTAATGTCTAAGGTGGGTTCAACATTGTGGACTATCTTAGGTTTAGCATCCATTCTGACTCTTGGGGCTGAGAAAGGCTTGACTCTAGATGATGATAGGTTGTCTTCAATTATTGTAGCTATATCTTGGGATTCTTGGATTGTTTTAGGGGCTTTATCTCTGAGGAGATATCCCAACTATCATGTAAATGCTTTGTTATAAAGAAAGAGAAGGAAGCTATCATAAGGATGATGTCTCATAGGGATCTTCTGCATCAAATTTTCAAATTTATCATGAAATTATCTAACGGTTTCAATCTCTTGTTTCGTGAGGTTATCCAGCCTTATCAACAAAATGTCGGGGTCTTCCTTAGCACTCCATCATTTGAGGAATATTTCCTCCAATCTATGCATGGTTTTAATACTAGTGTTGAGGAGACCATTGTACCAACATCTAGCACCATCATGGAGGGTAGAAGAGAATAATTTCATATCCAGATCCTTAGCATCATCATTGATGGGATGAAGCTAAAAGAAGGCCCAAAAATTACTCATATGATCCTCCGAACTGACTACATCATTACCAATGAATTTAGGTAACCATTTCTCATACTTAGGGGCATTTTCCAAGGGTATCCTGGTATACTTGTCATGTCTAACAGTTTGAAGAGCTTGGATGACCATTGCTTCTGGTTATTAGGTTGGGTTGGATTAACACTCTGAGTTCCTGCGTTAGACATTGTGTTGAAAGGAAGATTGCCTCCAAATAATGATTTTACTATAGAATAATTGCAAGGAGGTTTTCTTCTAAAGGACTTGGGAGGGTTGGTATACCTCCCTGAGGTTTGTGGATTCGCTAGATAATTTTATTGAAACTATGAAAGGGATGAGTGGATCACCCTCAGTGGAGTCGCTAGGTAAGATTTGTAAAGTAAAAGGATTTTGAGGAAAGGCTTACTGAAAAGTGTCATCTTTGAGGAGAATTGACTGAGTGTTCCCTAGAAACAACGCCAAAATGTTATCATGCAATTTGTACTTTCCCAAAAGCCAAAGGCAAGTGAACAATAAATTGGCATAACAGGAGGTTGTCCTATTACTATCACCTAAACAAGACACCTCTTTCTATTTAGGTGTATCCCCCCAGGGAAGACGTCCCCAGTGACCTGGGGGTTTGAGAAGGCTAAGGTAAGAGTATCAAAAGGTTATACCCCTCTCACAAGTCACTCTAATCAGAAATTCCCAATGGTTTTAATAAGATGAAGCAAATATTTTATTAAGTGTACCTACCAAGAACAAGACAACAAGAAAAACACTATTTTCAAGTACCAATTGATGTTAGTGCTTCATAAAACCATGGAATTTGAATAAAAAGAATAAGCTTATATAAAGAATGAAGCAACATAAATATTTATAACAACAATGTATATACAGTAATAGGTTCACAATTATGCCTTAATAAAGCTTCAATAATGACCAAAAATGATAACCTAAAATTGGCAATATGCTAGTATTTCTCAGAAGCAATGAAGGCAATGTAAAATCAGCTTTAACATTTTCTTTTAAGATGCTTTTACTGCTTTCATAGATGGTTTTAGCTATATTTTGCAACAACAAAAAGATAGTTAGTAAGTTAGTCTACTCTAAGGTTAGAAGTGGTTAGTAAAGACCTTGAAGTAGATGGTTTAAAGGTTGTTTTCATCAATCAATCAATTGTAAGCTATGAACTACTGCCTTTAGGGTAAATGTAGTCACTTTTTTCAGTAGCAATTCTTATGGGAAACAAATGATAATGGGTGAGCTAAAGATAAGAGGGAGGATGGTTGAGGTGTTTGTAACCTAACACCTCAATCATCCAAAACCATAGGAGGAAAAAATTACTAGGAGGTAGGTAACCCTAGGCCCTATCGATTTTACTTCTTCTTTAGGTCAAGCTTGAAATAAAATGAAATATTAATGAAGCAATAGTACTAGAGTGCTACTAAGGTAGGGCTCTAGTATATGCTTCAATGGAGGTGTCTTCTAGCAAAATCAAGTAGGTGGAGAGATATTAAGAGAAGGACAATAAAATGTGATTTTATCCTAGGGTTTCACACTAGCAATTTCATAATCTTATAAATGAAAAGTAAAAGATACCATAACCATTCACAGAAAGAAGGATCGCATATTTCTATTTCCATTCACCAAGAATAATCTAGTCAGAGGCCCTAGTTGAAGACTTTCCACCATGAAAATGCAAAAATTCACCAATAAAATCTCCCTCCAAGAGTTGTGCACCACTTAGTTCAGCCAATAATCCTTAAAGGAGGCCGAATTTCAGACCTCACACTTGTGTGAGTGAAATATGATGAATACAAATGAGAGTTTGATATATTATTTATGCAATACAAATGACCTTTAATTACATTTTAGGTCCAAAAAGGCCGACATGGTGAGTTTACATGAAAAATCCAATTTTACATAAAATTGAGAAATAAAACCCGAAATTCATATTTTTAGGGTGACGTCATGCCCCTCCTGGGGTGACATTGGCCTCCCTCTTGGAACGCTAGGCCTCCAAAGTGAAACGTTGGGGCTCAAAACCCCTAAGGAAATATCACACGTGCCAACCAAAGTTGTCCTCATGTTGAATACCCCAATTGAATGACATCAAGGCTCTTAATGATAACATCAAGGGCCTTCACGGGACAACGTCATGGTGGCAGGGAAAGACCCCCCTAAGTCCAGGCCTTCCAAAGTGCCTCTAGTGGAATGTCCTCCCTTTTATTTGGTGCAAGCCTTTGGTATCCCTCTGCCCCTAGCTAGGGTTTTAGCATCCATTTGATGGGATTTTATTCCTATGGAGGTCTGAGCTAATCATCTCCCCATATGTACTTGTTCGTCTGGTATGTTCCTGTAGCAAAAATAAGTACACCCCCCATGGGATCATAATTCATAGGGATCATAGCAATGTTAATCAAATCTAATAATCAAGTTACCCAAACATGTGCATAAAACCCCCCTTTTCCCAGACAAGTGCTCAAAGACGTTATGATATTATACAATCCAGGTTTGGAGAGGGTTTCAGGACGTCCTATTGGGATAATTCTCCTTAGGTGTGGGTTTTTTCCATGTGAAGTCAAATCTAGGTCATGTAAATGCATGAGATGGTGTGGGGGATGTTTGGACAAGGGGTGTAGTGATAACAAGGAAATGTAGGTCTTACCTATGGGTGCCTCTGTAGAGGGTGAGTTGCACCTTGTCATGGATGAAATTGTTTCCTATCCCATTCAATTCCTTCTTACTCTTTGTCTTATTTCTTTTTCTTTCAAGAGAATAGCTGGAGGATACTACCCTGGCATGGTGACCAATGGTGGCAGCGTTACCCACAAGCATTTTACAGAGATGAGAAAGTTGGATCGTGATGAGACCCCCTTTCTCTTGGGTATGCCACCAAGAGCCACTACCATGGTGTGGTGACCATATGAATAGTAGTGCCATATCGCTACATCCCCATGGACCTAATAGGTCGAATCATGATGATACCCCTTATCCAACTTGAGTTTTATTCTATTTTATGGGTTTGTTATAACCCTAATTTGCACCAGACATGCTTACCTGGCATCAGGCCATCTCAGATCCCTTCTTTGCCAAAGCACTACTGAACAACTCTTTTTAAAAATCTTTTTTATAAGGGCCCAAGCGCCCTACTCCATTACTGCACGTGTGTACACGCTAGCTGACCTAAAACAACCAGTGTGTACCTAAAAAAGCATGAAAAAAGGAAAGTTGCCGATGAAACACACAGATTTGGGTGAGTTAGTTGAATCTTTCGGCCATGCATGGCCGAGGGTTCATCCAAATGCCTAGCTTCTTCGAGCCTATAAAAGAAGGGTTAGGGGTCCTATTTGGAAGAGGAGAATAAGAGTAAAGAAACTCTACCCAATTGCACATTCCCATTGTCCCAACCCTTTAGCTATCCTTGTGCAAAGAGAGATACAAAGAAAAGAAGTTGGAGGACATTTGAAGAGGAGCCCAGGATCAGGTTCACAGAGTAGTGGCCAGTCTCGACATTGTAAGTTGATTCATTAAGGTTAATAATAAAGAAATGCTTTTCCCGTCCCACTATATAAGTTCTTCATAGTTAAGTGAATATATGTTTGAATCTCTAACCCATTAATCTGTAGAACAAATGCATGTAGAGTTTGTTGCTTGTTTTGTACGCAGTTCAGTCTTGGGAGGATAGTTGCTAGCAAGTGATCAAGTGTGAAGAAGGATCGACATCGAACATCCGGAACAAGGTATGTTCGTTTAACCATGTATTTTCTTAAAAAAAATGGGGATTAGGTCTGGGACGACGGTAGAAAATAGGATTGTTTCGGTCTTATCTGCATGCATAATATAACCCTAAGTGCTAGTCTGTAGGAGGATTTCCCACCACAACAGAATTGGTGACCATATTGGGGAAGTCTCTAGGGTTCCCGGGAATATTTTTGGGTATTTTTAAAAGACTGGTTTTCTTTCCTGTTTTTTGAAGTTTCTGTAAATTTTGAGCTAACAGAGATTCTGGTCTTCCGTACTAGCTATCTATGTTTCTTTGCTTGACTATGTTTTTTCAAGACCCACAGAGGTACACGTGGCTTGCATAAGGTCTGCACGCATGTACCTGTGCCCTACTTTCTTATAGCCTGCGTGTAAATGCTAGCTAAAGAAGTAACAGTAACATGTATGATTCTAGAAAATTTTTGAGGCAGTCATCCTCTTCCCTATCAGAATTAGTCATTCTCAGGGGTTTTCTGGAACTCTTTCTAGTCTTGGTTGTTTGCAATCTATATCTTAGGGTTCATCTCAGATTGGTTTGTTTTACGAATTTTTCCTTACATTGTTTTCTTTTTTATGTTAAAGAAGGTGTCTAAGCCTTCAAGAGACCCTGGTTTTCAGTATCAGTGGTCTCTTCCTGGTTTGGATTGTCTGTTTTTATTTTTGTTTCAAAGTTTTAGAGGTACACGTGGTCTGTATAAGGCTAGCATGCCTGTACACGCCCTCTGGCTCTACACAACTCGCGTGCACACGCTTGCTGTTGAATTGTCAGTAGTGTGCTTGTGAAGGATAGTTTCTGTTGAGGGTGAGGCAGTCATCCTTTCCCTTGACAAGAGTTATACCTCTCAGGTTTTTGAATCTCTGTCCTAGGAGTTAGTAGATTAGGTTTGATCTCAGCCATAGCTTTCTTTTTTCATTTAAAAATTTTTCATTAAAATTTTCTTTAGGGTTTTTAGACAAGTGTGAGAGTCCTTTTTTAAGTTGCTAGTGTGTGATTTCTTGAAGTGATTATTTGTGATCTGCGATTAGGCCAGAATTTTTTCTTGGTTTTTTACTTGTTGATATTTTTCCTTTTTGCTTTGTGAGCATTCAAATAAAAAAAAAATCTTTCATTTCATGTTTGGTTGAAAAGTGTTGTTTTGCATTAGTAACCAGGGAAAAGTCTTTGCTTTCATAAGTTGTTGACAGTGTGATTAGATCATAAGTAGCTCGTAGTCGAGTGAAATCCTTCTTTAAGTTTGTTGATTCAAAAGATCTTAGAAATTTTTTTAAAAATTTTGAAAAGTTGTTGAAAATTTGCGTTAAGTGAAGGTTTTTGTTTCCAGCTTTCTGTTCATTTTTATTTTCATCTTTCAAACATCACTAGTTTCACTTTCATACCCCTTGACATAAGACAAGTCATAAAATTAACGCTAAATCTAAAATTCATTAGACTTTTATGTTTGTAGGGTTAACCAACTAGTTCAGGATTAGGGCCTCAGATTAGGTTGGAGAGGAAACTCTTCAAGGCAATTAAAATCAAACATTGGAGTTTGAGTTAGGGAGTGTCCAAGTCTAGTATCGTGAAATTTATTCGGGAACCCCCTCTAACACAGGGGATAAACACGAGGTCAGGTGCAAAAAGGTAGCGGAGATAACCCCTCCAAAGATGGACCAATTGTAGTAGAGAACACATATAGAGGGCTTGTCTTGGGATTTCGTCGATCACATTTTCCATGGAGCTTCATGGGTCTCGAATCCATTCGAGATCCTCAGTTGTCTTCCGGAACAATTTCTCTCGATACCCTTGATAGGTTTTGGGCTCGATACTCTGCTCATTGTGGTCTACCCGACTTTCGACTATACCCGCCTGGTGACTGTTCGCGCGCTGGCAACCTAGTTGCCTATCTTTATTAGGGACATACACAGGTGACTGCGGGGGTATACCGAGGTACCTAAGACAAAAATCGGGCTATGCTTTGCATAGTATACCCAGAGGGTGATTTCGTGTTCGAGTTGCACTTGCACCGGTAAGTTTCTCTAGTGTTGGTTGTTGTAACTATTCTTCCAATTAATTTAGTGTTTTCCTGTCCTATCTTATAGGGACTTTTTTAGTGTCTGTTGTTTTTGAACGAATAGAATGCCCTAGAGTGTCTTTGATATTCTCACACAATGGAGGATCACAAGCTTCATCGGTCACGAAGGCTTCTTTGCCTACCGCCGGTTACATTGGAGCCACCCCCGCCACCACTAAGGCGAAAACTAGACCAAGAAGGGTCTTTTGAAGTGACCGGGTCACAAGAAATTGTGCCCGACCAACATCCAGAGGAATCGACCATTTTAGACCTTGGAGCGAAAGATTTTGGTCTGGTTGAAACCTCCACTACTGATCTTTCAACACCCACCATCGTACCGATTCATCCTTATGAGTGTCAGACAGTGTCGCACGCAGCAATGGAAACAAATGTTGCTACCCCTTCTGGGAATTCTTCAATTCCCACTACGGTTGTCACCACAGGAGAGTTTCCACCTCCTAACCCATCATCACCGGTCCAAGCCACCATGGTCTTGACCACCTCTACATCGCACAGTGGTCTGATCCTGTCTCTGGCGACGACCACAACCCCTTTCACACCAAGTGCGACAGGCCCTCCGTTCTCATACGAGATGCATAGTTCAGGTACAAGTCTTGTACTTTCCTACTCCACTTCACGTACTTCAGGTCTGGGGGTAGGGAGCTCTAACGCTCCTCTGCAAGGACACATGGGAGGAACTCCTTCTCCTTTTAACGCTTTCCCTTATAGGGGAGGTCATATACCTCCTTCGTCCCCTTCACTTAGTGGCACGCATCAACAATCCGTCGGGCCACCTGGACACCATAGTTTATTTGGAGCGGGGAGTCAAGGACCACCTTCACATAATATTCTGGTAGGTTCGACACCATTTTCTTTGTTCACTGCGTTTGGTAACAACACTTTCTTGTCAGCTACTTTCCCAAATGGGGGTAACCCCGGTTTCAGACAACCTATTCCTATGCAGGGTACTATTCCTGCATAGGGGGAACACCCAAGAACTTCATCCACATCAGGGCCTTGGAATTCTTGGCAGGGATCAGTTCCCTCGTCAAGAATGTCGATTTGGGGTAGTTCTTTTCACAATCAAGGGAACCCCGGACAAAGCACTATGCCTATCCCCACGGGACCGACATGGGGCAACCCTTCCCAAAGTCCTTCGAATGTAATGCATGCCCAACCATCATTGTCCTATTTTGAAAATCAATCGATGATGTCTCCTCACATGCAAAATCCATACGCTGGCCATTGCCATGGTTTTTACTAGAACCTAGGCTAGCAGCCGAACTTTTCCTGGCAACTTGGTGCCAGTCAAACTCCAGGCCCCTTTTTTCCAGGTTATCACCAACAACCCAAACTACCCTTCTTGGCAACCTTACATTTGTCAGACTTGACAAGGTTGTTGAATGACCCTATCTGTCACAATCCGCGTTGGCCTTCTATGCCGATGAAGTTTCCTTAGGACATCCAAAAGTTCGAAGCCAAGCCTAATGAAGATCCAGGAGATCATGTGACTACCTTCCATCTTTGGTGCTGATCTAACTCATTGAAAGACGACTCCGTACAGTTGCGATTCTTTCAACGTACTCTCATTGGGAGTGCCGCGAAATGGTATGTTGAGATCGATCGCTCAAGATACTCTTCCTTCACTGAACTGACAATGGCTTTCCTAAACCATTTCCAGTTACCTGTGAGATACGACGCTGGCACCGAATTGCTGGCCAATTTCTCAAAAACAAAAGAGGACCATATCTCTGATCACATCCAATAATGGAGACGCCGAAAGAGTTTAATTAAGGTACCAGTCCCACCAACATTCCTGATTGAGTGGTTCCTTAAGTCTTTGGTCCCACAATTTTCCAAAGACATCGCGACGTCGAGAGTATTTTCTGAAGAAGACACCATCATGAGACCTCAACAACTTGAGCTAATCTATTCTCAGTCCGGTTTATTATATGAGATCTTGCCAGATGTGCCACACTCAATTCTTGATAACACCAGACAAAGAGCCGGACCACATGTCGATGGTATTGTTGGTTCAACACAAACAAAGCTCGCTGAGAAATTGAAGAAGCAGTTGCAGCAGTTGTCTATACAACAAACAATGGCCAGCCAAACTACTTCTTTGGCTGCTCCCCCTACCAAAACGTCGGATGTACACACAGTGCAATCGACTAATCCAAAGGCCACCCAACAGCCTGAAGGAAAGAAAAAACAATGAAAGAAGGGTAAGGGGGATAAAAAACCTACCGATAATGCTGGCGGGGACAACACTGAGAAACAGAAGGTGAGGTATCCATGCAACTTATGCGTGGAATACCACCCGACCCATCTATGTCCTCGGCTTGCAGAAGCCCAAAAGTTTGTGACGCAACAACAACCTGCTATGTTAACCAATCCATTTCAACATGGGAAAAATCTAACCCAAGCCTTTGCAAGCATAGAAGGGGGTAGCCAAGGACCCTCTTCGTCTTCGAACAACCTCGCATCCATGAATGTATATATGGTGAAGGGTGATGCTTTTATATCGACTAGAGCGCATGACTATGGTAAAACAAGCACATCTGAGAAGGGAAGAGAAGTCGAACTCCCATCTCTTTTTCTATAGATTGAGAAGACGTTGGGTGAAATAATGACACGCATCCCCAAAAGCACGTTCAAAAAATCTTCTCACAACCCAAACGCAAGGGCCACCCAGAACTATTATGTGGTGGAAGATTTATCACAAACCCCTTATGCGATGTCCACTTTGGAGGTCCTCCAAAGCTTCCCTTCCTAGAGGAAAGCCTTGTTAATCACTTTAGGATCTACCGAGACTTGTAATCTGGGTACAATCATGCTGGATACAACCGACCTAAAACCTCGTCTGCCTTACCACGTAGCATTTCAGATAGTAGTGGCTTATCCCAGGAAAACATTTACTCGGAATATCTTCCGCACAGTGGTTGATGAGGGAGACTCAACATGCGTTATGTTGTTGGCATGTTGGAAGGCTGTTGGCCAACCCATTTTGTCTCCATCACCTACTCTCCTCATTGCTTTCAACAACCGTTTGTTTCGACTACATTGCATCATTCCCTCTTTCCCCGTGCAGTTAGGAGGAAAGACCGTGTGTGTCGAGGTAGAGGTAGTCGATGCGCCCCTCGACTATAACCTCTTGTTAGGAAAGAGTTGGACTTATGGCATGCAAGCTGTGGTTGCTACATTTTTTCGGGTCTTGTTGTTCCCACACGAGGGCTGGATAGTGACCATCGATCAATTGTCTTTCTCCAGACCCGACCCTTCATTGAGGGCATCCACGGTCCTGATGATTGATAATATTCAACCAGGTGTAGTCAACATAGGGGTTGGTTTGTGCCCATCTTTGATGGGTACCTTCGATTACCCGCCCCCTCAAGGCAGTATCAAGTTTATATCCAATCACCATAAGGTTGAGATTTTTCAAGTTTCGTCGTTCCACATGACTTACTTTGACGATCCGTGGATACTTCCTTCCCCATCGGTCACAATGGATGGGACAGGGCACCCAAGCATGTACATGCCCTTGTTTGCAGCTGAAGTAGTGTACTCTTTAGTCCAACAAACTTCAGCCAACACTGATCCAACTCCTGCACAAGAGTTCGATCCACTTCTAAAGCCTATTTGGGCTCAGGGTTCTCTCCCTTACACCGATTCATTAGACTTAGTCTTGCCCTATGATGAAGCTATAATTGAGGCAATGACTAGTCTGAACAAACCCTGGGAAGATCTTCATCACAGATCATGCTTCCTCCCAGAGTTAAGTAGAATCAAGGTCAGAGAATTCACCTTGACTATGACTAGAGATAGGTCTTGTCCTATTAATCCCTTAGCTACACACGAGATCTATGCTGAGGGTAATATGGAAACCATTGCTGAAATGATACCTATCAATATCTCCAGAACCCCTGGCATCATAGACAATGTTTTCGTCGGAGCATACTGCTCCCCCAAGAAGATGCCAGGCATCGACCCAAAAAGAGTCGATCATGAGCTAACTTTGTTGTTTTTCAAGCTTGCTTTGAGATCCGAAAGCAACATCCGGCGAGACTGCATTTATGCTTTTCGATATCGTCTGGATTAACTGAGAAAAGTAACCTCTACGGGTCTTCTTTTAAGCCTTTTTCAGACCCTCTAAACATGAAAAGATTGTTGAATGATCTTGTGGTCTTTCACGCTCGTTAAATTGAAATTTGAAGGCACGTCTGTCCCACGGTAGTTTACCCCTTTTTCGGTTCGGACAGTCAACTGCACGAATAAAGGTATACTCTATGGAATTTCAGTTCTCTAGAAAAGTACTCTCAGGTATCATTTTAACCCTTTTTCGGGCCTGAGGGACTAAATTTACGAAAAAAGGAACCCCCACGGAGCCCATAGTTAAGCTCTTTTCAGATTCCCTAAAATTGAAAAGATTGTCGAGTGACCTTATTCTCTCACACTCGTTAAACTAGTCCAGAAGAACATTCCTGATGGAGTCCATAGTTAATCTTTTTTCAGACTCCTTAAAAATGAAAAAATGGTCGAGTGATCTTGTCTTTCTCACACTCGTTAAAATGGTTTTGAATAGACGTCTTGTCGGTGCTAGTTTACCCCTTTTTCAAACTGACTAGACTATCTTCGAAAAAGGTACCCCAATGGAGTCTCCTTTTACGTTTTTTCAGACTCTCTAAATATGAAAAACCACCGAGCTTACCTTCTCTAGGCTCGTTAAACTTACATCTAAGGACGTTACCATTGTGTGTTTTGTTAACTGCATTTGCATACCTTATACACCAGCCTTGTAGCACTTTTCTTCTGCGTCTTAACCCCCTTGGCCCCCAGAGGATTTTTCCTGAGTATCATTATTCTGAACATCAGTCTTGTCCTTGCGCCTTGAACTTGTATGTTTGTAACACTTGTTCCTCCATTGTAACGTAACATTCCTTTATTCTTTTTTCCAAAATCATTGAAAAAGACAAAAAAATCAAATATACCCCAAAAAGAGGAAGGGAAAAGTGTTTTCTTTATTGGTAGCATAATGAGTCTCCCTTGGATAAAGCACATTTGTCCGTTTGTTCGTCAAACTATGGGATGTAATACGACCTTAGGAAGTTGTTCTCACTACATAGAGTTGTGTCTTCCTCCATTTGGTTATTCTTACAAACATATGGAGAGTTTGCGTTGCCTCCTGCTTCGTAAACTTATGATTAATGGCATGCTGCCTAAGTCTCATCATTTGTCGTGTTATTGTCCAAGGGAAGTTTCTACCAAGCCTGAGTCGTCCCCTCTGCAATTTGTCTCTTGTCCTCATACCCGACCATCCTGAACATCCGATCAAGTCTTTGTTCAAAATCAATGAATCCTTCAGTCTGATCATCAAGATTCTCTAGTCCATGACTGATGAGCCATCGAAGACCTCTGGGTAGTGAATTCGTACACTCAGATTACACTCCTACTCGAGTTTTGAAGATTTTGAAGTTGTTTCTCGAGCTCTGAAGACCTCATATCCAGCTATCAGGCCGTATCAACTTCTAGAATATGGATACTCTATATGTATATCTTTTTGATTTCGATATGTATCTTCCCTGTGTATTGTTCGTGGCTACACTTTATATATTTATTTGACATGGATATACAATGTATTTGATTGGTAGCCATTATTCTATTCTATCCCGAGCATGGGTATGCCCACCTCGGTGAGACATTTGTTATTTTGCAGACGACACCTCCCAGTTCCTCGTCCCTGGGCTCACTTGTTCGGCACATCAGTAAAGATTGGTAATGTATTTCGACCATCAGATGCTTTTCTGACCTCACACATTAGGGGGCATCTATTATAAGCCTAATTTTCACCATACATGCTTACCTGACATCAGGCCATCTCAGATCCCTTCTTTACCAAAGCACTACTGAACAACACTTTTTGAAAACCTCTTTTATAAGGGCCCACGCGCCCTACTCCATTACTGCACACGTGTACACACTAGCTGACCTAAAAAAACCTGCGTGTACATACAAAAGCACGAAAAAAGGAAAGTTTCTGATGAAACACACAACTTTGGGTGAGTTAACCGAATCTTCCAGCCATGCATGGCCCAGGGTTCGTCCAAATACCTAGCTTCTTCTAGCCTATAAAAGAAGGGTTAGGGGTCCTATTTGGAAGAGGACAATAAGAGTAAAGAAACTCTACCCAATTGCACATTCCCATTGTCCCAACCCTTTATCCATACTTGTGCAAAGAGAGATACAAAGCAAAGAAGTTGGAGGACATTTGAAGAGGAGCCCAGGATCAGGTTCGCAGAGTAGTGGTTAGTCCAACATTGTAAGTTGATTCATTAAAGTTAATAATAAAGAAATGTTTTTCCCGTTCCACTATATGAGTTCTTCATAGTTTAGTGAATATATGTTTGAATCTCTAACCCATTAATATGTAGAACAAATGCATGTAGAGTTTGTTGCTTGTTTTGTACGCAGTTCAGTCTTGGGAGGATAGTTTCTAGCAAGTGATCAAGCGTGAAGAAGGATCAACATCGAACATCTAAAACAAGGTTTGTTCATTTAACCATGTATTTGCTTAAAAGAAATGGGGATTAGGTCTGGGACTACGGTAGAAAGTAGGATTCTTTCAGTCTTATCTGCATGCATAATATAACCCTAAGTGCTAGTCTGTAGGGGGATTTCCCACCACAACAAGGTCCCCCCCTTTTTCTTGTTGAGAAGCATTTTATTGCTTTCTCGGGGATCCTTGGGTGAAGCATCTCAAGGTTTTATCTTGGATTTTAACTTTTACCAGCTATTTTTACCCTCTGGGCCTTTAGCCCCTTCTTCCCACAAGGAAAGGTACAACCCTTAATAGCTTGGAAAACCCAATGCCTGAACCAATGTAGGGGATAGATCAGAGGGAAAATGATGAAAAGCGATAAGTGTGGAAGGAACAGACGATGAAATTTCATAGACCTACCCAGTGGAAACTCATCCCTAAGGGAAACAACTTTCTAAGGAACTCTTTCATCCCCCCCAGGTATGGGAAATTTAAAAGGAATAATGTCCAAGCAAACATCATGAAGAAAAAGAGAATTAAATGCACATATTCAATTGTTTTGAGAATCATAGTGACACATACCATGACACCTGGACTCATTACCTCATGGAGCAAGACCCATTGCTACTTCATAACCAAGTCGATGGGATGGATGCTACTGTTGCTAATAAGTGGAAGGCACTAAAGAAAGGATAGCCCCTCCAGGGCCAAGCTCAAGTCAATATGGCTCTCGGTACTCCATGTCTAGGATTTGCGGGCCTCAAGACATAATATCCTTAGTTATCTATAGGGAAGGGGATAAAAAGCTACATATACCTTGGTTTGGACCTTTTAATTTTGTCCACATCAACGAAGCCCGTGCTTCCAAGATGCTTACATTGCAAAAGTAGTCACTCAATAGACTTATTAATGGCAACAAGTTGAAGTTTCTCTACGACCTGCAGGGGTCATCCATCCCTTAGCCTCCTTTACCCATCTTGAAGTTTTGTAATGTAGATATTAGTGTATGATCTACAACATCTAGAAGAGTATGTAGTTGGCATATTTTTCCTTTCTGGAAGTACAAAGTACACTCGAGTGACACAACTAGATTGGATAGAATGACAATTTTACAGATTTGCAAGATTTCAAATTTAGGTTGAAGGTATAGCCTACGTACAAAGTATTGTATTTTGTAGGGGATTCACATAAGAATGGGTTGAACAACCTGCCACCACATTACACTGAAGGGTCAAGCAATCTAATCTAGAAAATTCACACATAACACTGACACGTATGTAGTGATGACGTGACATTCCAAAATCCACATGACTAGTACTATGAATATGCATCGTTATCTCCTCACCTATCAACCTTGGCTAAGACTCCATTGTTATTCTTTGATCATATGGTTGGTCGGTTCTTTATCTTCCTTTGGTTCCCACCTTTTCTAGCTATTACACTCTATATATATCCTCTTCCA
>ML785536.1:334241-361392 GCA_009831015.1 Picea engelmannii | reverse complement strand
TTACTCTATGCACATTATTTTGTGTCTGATATTCCTTGATTAACTTATAAATTCAATTATGGAGTGTTTCTCTAACTCATATTGCAACATGAAATATTTACTGAACCTTCTTTGTTACTGCTCAACAACAATATAACAAACAAATCTACTCTAACATGCATACACATATTATCCATAAGAAATCACATGAACACACCACTTCCTACTGCTTGAAATCAATTGAAATCTTGCAACCAATCCTACTGCTTGCATGATGTCTGGCCTTTATGTTGTCACATATAGTAGTTTACCAATCATTGACATGTACAATGTTTGATTTTCTTTTGGAGATTCATCATCTTTGCTTAACTTGCATCATATAACCATGGGTGTATTGACAAGTGCATGGTATTCCATTATGAATTTCTTCAACATTTCATTGATATATTTGGACTGAGAAATGAATATTTATTTGTTATATTGAGAAATCTGCAACCTTAGAAAGAATGACAATTCTCCAAGCATGAACATCTCAAATTATTTTTGCATTTCATCTGCAAACTTTTGGCTCATTTTATCAGCTTTACTTCCAAAAATGATACCATCCAATTAAAACACAATTATTAACATATATTCTTTGTCTATTTTGATGTAAATATTGTTATCTGCAGCTCCTCTTTTGAAACCTTATTGTTGTAGGTATTTGTCAAGTATTGAATTCTAAGCTCTGATAGCTTGATTTAGTCCATAGAGTTATTTCTTCAGTCTGCATACATAATCTTCATTGTCTGAAAATTGAAATCCTTCTGGTTGTTCAATATATCCTTCTTCTTCTAGATTTCTATTTATAAAGGATAAATTGACATGCATTTGATACACTTTGAAGTTCTGGAAACACAAAAATGCCAAAAATATTATGATTTCTTATAATCTTGCGAATCGAGAAAAGGTTTCTTCAAGCATACTCTTTACAGAACAATAATGATTTATTTCTTACTACTTGTCCATGACATGAAATGACCGTAGCCACGAAAAATACACAGTGGAGATACGAGATGATAAACCATAGCCACAGACCAATACAATGTGGATCTATGTGACAGTCTATACATCAACATGCTCAAATGATCTCCTTGGTAGCCTGGGAAAAGTAGTTTAACAGATTGAATGCTCAACCGAGGGTCTTAGTCCCAATCCCATGTGGTACGAATCTAGCCATGAGAATATATGTTTTGATGTCGAACATGGTAGAAACCACTTGATTACCGGTCATTGTGTAAACTGTTAACAAGTGCGAGGGAAATCACCAATGATGTCAATGACTCCCAAGGTACCCTAATACATTCCAACGAATGTGAATAAATGAGTTGAGGTTGAACATTTGTGGAATCATTCGATCAGAGGTCAATGATGTAAACCCACTGTCAAAAGCGAGGAGGCCTTCCCTTGAGGCATGCAAGTCCCAAGGTACTAACTGGTTTCTAAGTCTAATTCTTGGATGAAGTGTTGAAGTCGACAGGAAAATACTCGTCGAAGGAGGGATTTGATGCATCCCCCATCAATGACATGAAACTGACATAGGAAAGTGATGTAAGATGGTGAATCAAATGAGTATGGACTCAGACAAGAAATGGAAACTGGAAATACTGCAGATGGATGGTTTGAAGTGAAACTTCCCTTGAACACGATGAGGAACGACAACTAACTTGGCATCATTGACTCGATGAGTACCAAAATGTAATGTGATGACAATAAGAGAACTCTTCAACTAGACAAAAATGTGCAGCGACACATGGAATTGGTATGACTTAGAGACAAACATATTACCCAAATGTAAGATGAGACACAAACAGGTGCCATGTTCAAGGGAAACAAAAGCTGCCATAAAGGATTCTCAAAAACTTGACCCACTTCCTTCAATTTCCCCCCCACCCAGATAGATGAGTACTTGTTTTTAATTTAACGAGCTCGAGGAGGGTAACACATGCTCGATATAAGTCACCTTCGGTAAGTTCTTATTCCTTTGTTTAACGAACTGGAATAAGTCAGGGTTTGGTCCCATATGGGCTCTTCAATGTGTGATTTTAATGAGTCCAGAGAAGGAAAACTCGGTGGTTTTTCATGTTTAGAGAGTCTAAAAAGAACTTAAAGGCAACTCTAGAGTTGTCATTTTTCGTAATTTTAGTCTCGCGAGGCCGAAAAAGAGATAAACTACCACTCGAAAGATGTCGTTTCAAACCTTTTAACGAGTGTGAACGGAAGCAAGATCACTCGACAATCTTTTCTTATTTAGAGATTCTGAAAAGAGCTTAAAGGAGACTCCAGGGGGTTCCTTTTTCGTGTATCCTTACGAGTCTGAAAAAAAGATAAAATTATACTCAGTTACATTCTCATGTATTTACAAGCACGAGAAAGAACAAAGACTAAGCTTGGTAACTTATTCTCATGTATTTACGAGAACAAGAAATAACAAAGACTAAGCTCGTTCCAGAAATAAACTACTATGTTACGATGGGAATGACCTTCGAATGAAGATCACTCCTAGTAGCGTGTTTCTCTGGAAGTAGGTTGCCCCCAACTTATTTGGCAAAAGTGGGCAGTTTTGCTTCAGCATGATGTCCAGAGGCTGGAGATATGCCCCCCAAGCGTCGTTTCCTCCGGTGACTCTTCTTCTTTCCTCGTTTAGGTTTCTGATTGCTAATGGGAACATTTTCGCTAGGTGGAGGAAATGAAGGTTCAAGTACTTAATCCAGATTGAGAATTGATTGTAACAGAGGGGGTTCTGTTTCATTTTTTAACGATCTTGACAGAGACAATGAACTATGCTCGTCGAGTCTAGGTACTACCAACGGAAGAGAGGAATTGAAGGATTGTCATGCTTAAGTCAAAATCATGTTTACGGTGGAAACCTGCACAGTGGGAGGAGAAGGAAAAGTAAAAACCCCCATGAGCAAGGAAACCTTGAGAAGGCCTACACCTACACTATCAAAATTATTTTGTCCTAGAAAAGGGACATTATTTTTTGTGACATTGTTGGGATCTGGAGTTGTATACTCAAGTTGGTCAACAATGATACTCTTTCCTTGATGGGGAAATCGTAATATATGAAACACCAAAGATGTGACCGCAGTTATTGCATAGAACCAACTACGACCAAGTAACAAATTATAATCTAGGGGTTCATTGACTACTTCGATATCAACCAGAACAGTCTTACCCTTCAAAGTCACAACGAAATATTTCAAGAGTCTGTGAGGTTGGAAACCATGTCCATCAAACACTTTCAGGGTGGTTTGGGAAGGAATAAGGGCAAGAGAACCAAGGGCTCTCCAACAAGGAAAATAGATGGCACAAGTGGAGTCTCCCTTATCCAAAATAGTATGATGGATGGTGTGTTCACTAACAAAAACTTGAATTTGGAATGCTAAGTGATGGGATATTCTCTCCTTAAAATAATTCAGATTAAACATAATCAAGTTCGACTACTCAGGATCCATGGCTCCAATCGTTGAAAATAGGGTTCTACGTTGATTTGGACAATGTTGTAGAACTTAGAGGGTTTACATAGTGCAAAGCGCTTGCACCAAATCTTCAACAATGTTGTAGTTTTGGGCAACGCTAGCATTTTTATTAAATACCTCTTTTCAAATTACGCTCTTGGGCGGGCGCAACCATGCGTCAAAAATTGGATGGTTAATCTGAAGAGGATTGGAATATGGAGGAAGAGTAGAGTTAGAAGGTTGGTCGACAGCCTTCCCATTAGGCTTATCACCTGGAGGAGTGTCATAGGTATTCACACTATTTGTGACATTAACTGTCTTAAAACATGTAAGCCTGAGAGGCTCTTGTGGAAGCATCCCCATTGTTAGGTAGCTAGAGAGGTAGTAGTGGGGGCCCAGTGGGCCCATAGTGATAATAGTGGAGGCCATTCAATGTAAGTTGGACTGGATCCACTATATTATTAAATAAGGCCCACTATGGTAGCTAGATATAATAAATGGGTAGTTAGATATAATAAATGTAAGAGAACTTCATAAAATGTTCTACTTCTAGAAGATTCCTCCTCTAAAATGTTCTTAGATGATGGTAGCACTGTATAAAGGGGTTCAAAAAATGTAATGGGACATGAAGAAAAGTATTGTATTGTGAGTTGCAGCTCAATAGGAGGATGCCCCCTCGAAGAGGCTAGTGAACAAGAGAGGATCCCTTCCATAATAGGATCCATTGTATGGTGTTTCCCTACCGTAAGGGTTTGATAGTAATAAAAGAGATTTTGCATATTTTTATTCTATATATATTTTGGTTCTTTTGTATTCATGTCTTTGGTTATTAACAATTGGTATCAGAGCACTTTCCTTGGCCAAAGAAGGGAAGAAAGTTTTGCTTTTTTCGCAGAAATTTTCTAGGGAAAAAAAAAGAGAGGGTGGCGCACTTCAGGTTCATATTTGAAGCTTTATGAGCTGAATTTGGTAAAAAAATAAATTGGTTATTTGAATTCCTCTCATAAAAATACCCAATTTCAAAAAAAATATCAGCCAAAACGGAGTTCGGGAAGTGAAGTTATGAGCATTTTAAATTCAACAGTTTTTCAGGGTTTTTCCAGAAAAAGCCGCAATTTTCTGCCATAGCTTATTGTTCTATTTTTGGGGGGTTTTTCATGATGGAGGTGGGACGACAAAGTTAATAACTTTTCATAGGGTGCTCAGATTGTTACCATATCAATTCCATTGAATAAATTATTTTAGGATCTTTCTTTTGGTATATTTTATGTGGTGTTTCCAATGGCTATTTCCTCTCAAACCCTCAAAGAAATTCTACAGATGACTGAAGCATTCAAAGCCCAATTGTATGAAACATTAAATAACACATTGGATGACTTTGTAGATGGCCTCATAGAAGGACTCAATGATAGTTTTTGTAGTATTCAAGATTCAGTGCATAGCATGTAGGAGAGATTTCTTATGGCAGAAATCAAGGATGAATATACTCAAGAAATATAGTCTTGGTATGATTTTGATGCCGATTGTGATGATTGGTATATGGATAGTTGTCATTTTTGGGATGAAAACCAATTCTATATTTTATTTTATGACTCTACTCTACCTTTTGTAGAGCACATCAATGTGACACATCAGGAGCTAGTTATGATTACCAGCGTCTAGCCTGCATATTCTACAATGGTATTGTTCCTTCCAGATTCAACTTTGACCATTTCCCACTATGTGGATGGATATTCTTATTTTGATCCATGTGACAGGTGTCAGTATTGGGAGCATCATTTTCAGTTGGTTATTGGGTGCTGATATCTTTCGTGTGGAGTTCACATGAGCACTTGGACATGGGACCTTGGTTTACAATGGTGATTGGACTACTTTAGCATGATAGCTTTCCTTTCTACATGGGACCTTGGTTCTTCATTATTCTTCAGCATTATGGTCCACAATTATAGATGGGACCTTGGTATATGGTTGTACATCAAGTGTTGAGGACAACACTTTCATAAGGGGGATGGAATGTTAGATAGCTAGAGAGGTAATGGTGGGGGCCCAAAGGGCCCATAGTGATAATAGTGGAGGCCATTCAATGTAAGGTGGACTGGGTCTACTATTTATTAAATAAGACCCACTATGGTAGTTATATATAATAAATGCAAGAGGAATTATTAGAAGGTTCTACTTCTAAAAGATTCCTTCTCTAGAACGTTCTTAGGTGATGGTAGCACTATATAAAGGGGTTCAAGCAATGTAATGGGATATGAAGAGAATTATTGTATTGTGAGCTACCCCATTACATTGCTTGAACCCCTTTATATAGTATGCCATCACCTAAGAACATTCTAGAGGAGGAATCCTCTTGAAGTAGAACCTTCTAATAATTCCTCTTACATTTATTATATCTAACTACCAATTTATTATATCTAACTACCATAGTGGGTCTTCTTTAATATTATAGTGGACCCAGTCCACCTTACATTGAATGGTCTCCACTATTATCACTATGGGCCCTCTGGGCCCCCACTACTACCTCTATAGAGGTACTTAAGACCCATGGTGGGAATGACCTAGATCGCCTCCTTGTAGAGGGACAAGGTTTTGTGCAACCAGGTGTTGTTGCTGAACCAGTTGGGAGGCACCCTTTAGATATTTAGTGACAACCTCATGATAAGGACAATATTTTGTGTAGTTGTCTTCCTCACAAATCATACAAGGAAATTTAGGTTTCCTTGCTGATTGAGTATCAACAAACTTAGGATTATCCTACTTGTTAGAGGATTTCTTGGATTTTCCCTTTTTCTTCTTACCTCCTGGTTGCTTAGATGAAGAGGAATGGACCACATTCACCTCAATGGTTTGAGAAGGAGTGAAAGTAGTTGTGGTGTTTGGAACGTAATTAAATTTTGGAGCAAGTCTTGATTGATCGTTTGACGGACGAGGAGCATTAGGGATCATATCGTAAAGTGTGCCGAACTGGGAGTAAACAAAATCCAAATACTACGCATGGATAATAACCTTCTCCTCAGTAACTACATTTCTCATAGCAACATCACAGGCTATGGGAGGTAAGAGCGACTTTGTAAACCAATCTGCGAGGAGTTGGTCCAGAATTGGAGCTTTAATCAACCATCTTCATCGTCTCCACTCATGAATATGATCAGAGATGTGGGTGGAAGAGGATTGTCGAAGAGAGGTCAAAAGTTTTGTATCGGTATCATACCGTATAGGAAACTGAAAATGTGTTAGGAAAGCCATGGAAAGAGAGTTAAAGTCTACAAAAGAGTTACACAACAATTCAATGTACCATTTTGTTTCCGCACCTGTAAGTGTTCTATGAAAAAGTCTAAGACGAATGGAATCGTCCATCAAAGAGTTGGAATAACACCATAAATGGAAAGTCATAACATGATTATTAGGTTCTTCCGCAGTTTTTTCGTCAAATTTCGGAATGTCAGATGGTAATTTGGTAGGGATGGTGGGCCAAAACGGGGCATGAAAGATGGGGTTGTTTGTTAAACGCGACAGATCTAGAAGATCTATCGTAGCCAAGAATGGTAGTTGTCGGTTAGGTTGTTGATACTGGTAATAACTATATTGCATAGGAACACTAGTAGGACCGTATCCAGGTTGTCACGAGGTGACAAAACTAGATGGTCCTCCCATATAAGGTGGTTGTCCGGGTTGTCCACCTATGTACTATGATTAAAAAGGTAGACCTCCTACATAATGTGTTTGACCTATTGGTCCCCCTATGTATGGTGGTGGAAGGGACTGTTGTGTTTGAATCGTGGATTTTATGGATTGATAGGGCATAGTTCCTTGGGGAGGAATGTCTGTCGGATTAGGTTGAGTCCACAAAGGATTCGCAGCTCCTGGATATGGATGCCCATGATACATATCAATGGTAGTAGGGATAGAAGGACTTGTAGGAGTGGTTTTACCCCATGATGATTAATGTTTCAACCTTGTAGGTTTCCCCCCAGTAAAAAGTTTCCCTCAAGCTGAAGGTTGCCCCCCAGCTGAAGGTTGGCCCCCCATTGAAGATTGAACTTCAATGTAGGGAGTACTAATTTGTGATGTGTGAGGTAGAGGTTGAGTATCTTGTGTAACCGTGGTTGTGTGAACGACTTGAATGCTGTCCATTTGACCTATGGGATGACCAAGTAAATCACTTGGCATGTGCATGTGTGGAAAAAATGAAGAAGGAATATTACCTGACTCGAGTGCAAGAGGAGATGAATGCATAAGTGGTTGAGTCAGAATCACCTGGGTCACTGATGTTTTTGGCAAAGAATAAGCACCAACAATATCAACTATGGGAGTTGTGGAAAAATATGAATTCCCAATTCCTTTAGGAAAACAAAAAATTTGTGGGTTCATGCCAAAGGATGATGTAATGGTTGAACCAGGAGGTAAGCGATAAGAAGAATAATAATCAATGTATCTCATGGATGGTTAATCAAAGAGTGGTTGACCAAGTGGATCAATAAACGGAAGATTCATAAAAGATTCCAAGATTTCTACGAAGGTTGGGATCAGTTCTTCAATGTGATGGCCACTTCCAGGAGCAATGCTCCCAGTTTCAGAAGTGTGATCTACGATCACTTCTTCGTAAGAAATATTATGTTGTGGTTCCTGAGTATTAGGTTCCATACCTTGTATACTGTGAAAATTCTAATCCTAAGGACGACTATGAAAAACAAAGAAACACACTCCTATGAAAACTAAAAGAAATCAACCAAGAAACAACATATTTTAAGGATCTTTCGAAGACGTGATATCAAGCCGCCATTGAAGAACTGAAAAGCAGTTACCCTAACCTCCACATAACATCTCTTCTCGGTGCAAGCAGCCCTCACTTTCACGGGATCACCCTCCAAGGGTACTGAGAGAGTGATATGACGTCTGCCCCAGGTACCATGGGAATTCCCCCATAGTCACCTCTGTAGATACCTAGGAAAGGCCACTAATGTTACCAAATCGCAGTCAACCTCAGAGGGGGTTCAGTCGAAATTTAGGACCGAAAGTATGGGCAGGATATCAAAGTCTGAAGTGCTTCAAGAGAATTGAAGACAAGTGGACCAGTAGGACTCCCCGAATGGATTTGGAGTTCACAAAGCACCGAGACCAAATGAAACCAGTGGTTTCCCAATAATTTCCCCTAATATAAGATCTTTCCTCTACGATTGGTTAGCCTTTGGAGGGGTAATCTCAACTTCTCTTACGCACGTGACCTCGTGTTTATCCTCTGTGTGAGAGGGGGTTCTCGTCTATGCTTATACGAAAGTTGGATTTGAACGCTCTTTAGTGTTTTACAGTCTCTTTAGTAGTCTTGGACAATTTACTCACTTCACCTAGTCCAAATACTCTAATCCTAAGCTATTGTTGGTGTTCTAAAAACAAGATATTCGAATTGATTTTATTAGCGCGTGGTTGAATTTAATGGTTTTTAAATCAAAGGGTTCATGGAGATGAAATTGATGATGTGTAAGTTACTCAAATCCAATAGAATGCAAAATAATGATATGTAGTTCTTTATTTCAATGAATTCTATGTACGGGAAAGAGAATAGTTCTATTCTTCTTAATCACAAGCAAACACTCAAAACAATGCAACTTTCAATTTTGAGATCAATGTGATGCCACACTATCAAGAAAACACTTTCAAAAACTGAAATGCTTATGAAAAAGTAGCTCTTTTTCCAATCATAAACCAAAGCAAACTTCCTAATCAATTTAAACTTTCTTCGTTTCATTAACTATGCAAGGAAATATGCAAAATTTTTACTTCTGTACTTTCAAATGAAATAAATCTAAGTTGGAGACAAAGAACTTCGAAGCAAAAAAAATCAAACAAAGAGCACTCAAAGTGGTGAGGTTTGAAAGAAAATAAGTATAAACTTGTTCTAACAAGAACTCAATCAAGGATTCAAAAAATGACAAACATTCAAGGAGTGCAAGAAAATGCAAAGAAGAATCCAAGAAAAGACAGGGAGAAAGAGAAAATACTGAAATTGTCACGAAAAAACAAGGAGCTAGAAAGGGAAATTTCACATTTTTGAAAATGTTTCAAGCCCAAATAAAGACAATAGGAAGTGATAAGTATCAAATATAAACCCAAATAACTTCACAAACCAAAGTGAAAACCCTGGAAAGGACCTCTACAAAACAGGTTGCAAAAATCTCATGAGAAAAAGGCAGAAAACCTCAAAAAGGGAGATCAATGCTCCCTAAATCAAGGGCACAGAGTGCTACAACGCTCTATAAAGCACTGCAGCGGAGAGATGATTATAGATCAATTATCTGATATGGCCTACAGGGAGCGTTGGTCTTCCCATAAACTCAAAACAGAGCCAAAAAATGCAGAAAAACTCACCCAGAATTTACAGAACTTGGTGATATTGCTAGTGAAGATGGGAGAAAGGTACTGGATCATGAAAAAAAAAAAATTGATCTAAAATGTGGGAAAAGGGCAGGTACAATACAATGAAATACAAATTGATGTCGATCCCTAGTGGATTCGTCAATTTCTGTTGTAGGAAAATTCCCCGGTGGATAGGTGAATCTCCTCTTGGATTCTAGACCCCTATACTAATACAGAAAACATGCGAACATTAGACATTAACATTACTTTGAATATAAATAACTAATAAGGAAGAGAAGGATAAGAAAGAAAGTGTGATGCACCTTATTCTAATGTTCTTCCTCGCTGCTCCAACTTGAGCTTGATCTCTGATCTCTTTAGCAGTATTTGACACCAACAATGCAATGGACAGCGAGACAAAGAACTCCCACTCTACTCTATAATATTAGTCCAATAAAATCCATCTATAAGACAAACATGTGTAAATATACATAGGTTAGAAGGAAATAGGCCAAACAATATATTAATATGAGAACTCAAGAATATTACTTACAGACTATAGATGCAGTTGCAACAGCTTCCCCAAGTCCTCCTCGTCCAACCCTTGCACAAAGCTCCCAAAATCATAGGTTTGATATCCTAAAGATTTCTCCCATGACCATAGGTTTGATACCTCCAATATGCCTTTTTCATCTCCATGGAAAGCCCTTGTTATATAGTATTTGGAGGCTTAACCACCATGGAGAGGATCACTCATTAGATCCACTAAAAAGGGATCTAAAAGATATTTAGGGAGAAAATATCTCTTAAGGATTTTAGGGAGGAAATATCTCTCAAGGATTTTAAGGAGGAAATATTTCAACCATCCATAAGATCTTTCACCTTCCCTAAAGAATAAGAAACCAAGTGTGAGGTGGATTCTCACACTTAATTAATTTATTTTTCATGAATATTAATAATAATTCATGTGCACTTGATTCTCACACTTAATTAATTTCGTTTTTCATGAATATTAATAATAATTCATGTGCACTTGGTATTTTGGCCTTCATGTAATATATCTCTCCTCCACATTGACTAGAGATTGTGACATAGGTTATTCCATGGTGTCAAGGTGTCTGAGACACTTATATGACACTTAAAACACTTAGGGTGAGGTACCTAGGTGTCCAAATTTCATGTGTAACACAAACCATTCATCACTCAAGCTCTCACATATTTCTCAACACATAAAAATCCAAAGTAAACTATCTCTCTTCTCTCAAGCCTACACAACCCAAAGACAATGAACCGCGTTCACTACCATGCAGTCCCTCGAGGTTTCCACTTCTTTCTTGAGCTCTAGTGCATTTGGTCAAGAATATTCATGCTGGGACTCTCAATATTCACTGTTGTGAACAAATTTTAACACATGACAATGCATCTCATGCATACAGGCACCATTTTATGGCTAGGATACACCGAAAATTACTACAACCAACAAAACAATGGCTTCTTTCCTCAACAATTTTTCCCCGTGTCCCAACCAAGAACAATAATGAATGAGTAATGATGATGAACGAATGAATGATAATGATCAATACTGAATGAGGAAGAACGACCCCCAAACATCCCACAAGAGGTGTTTATATAATTACATGAAATCAAGAACTATGTGGCCTTCCTTGTTAAGGACCTAACCCCTCACGTAGGTATAATAATATATTTCCATGTAATAAAGGTCAATATTAATAAGGCCTAGCAATAAGGAAGAATAATTCAAATGTAAGAAGGCCTAATAGAAGCTTCTGCTTCTAGAAGGATCTTCCTCTAGATTGTTCTTTTGATAGATATATTTAGTATAAATAGGAGTAGAGGGTAGGAGAAGTTTTGTCTTGGATATTATTGTAATAGAGCTCTGCTCTGCTGGAGGTTGCCCCTCTAAGAGGCAAGTGAACATTGCTCTCAGTAATCAAAGTGCTATTTTTGGTGTTATTTTGGTACTATTTTGGTATTATTGTGGTGTTGTTCTGGTTATATCATTGTTTATCTACCATTTCTAGCTAATCATTTATGTTCTGCATACTATTTTATATCTGGAATATTACAAGTGGTATCAGAGCACCTTCCTTGGCAAAAAATTGTGGGTTAATTTTTTCAGGGTAGAGACGTATTCCAGCATCTTTAAGCTATAGAGATCTTTTGTTACGCACATAAACCCATGGTCGGGGATTCCTACATGCAGTAAATACAAGTGGTACTTAAGCGCACATATGTTGTCCACCCTTGTAACCCCTGTTGGTAGCCCTTTGAGTGGTAGTGCATCAGAAAAAACCTATATACGGATCGACCTATATCTCCTGAAGCCCTCCATAGATAAATCGATCGGTCACCTGACTTATATACTGCCACTGAGAAAAACACTCAGGAAGATACTCTCTAGTACCTGGGTATTCGAGTAGTACGACTAAGGGCACGGTCTAGCCTCTTTAGTTGGTGCCCTGAGATATTGGGTCAAGTACTACTGTTGGACCCGACACGTATATCAAAGAGTTATAACACATGGAAAACCCTTTTCTATAGAACCCTTGAATACCCTAACCCTTGGGATGGAAACAAAAACAAAACGGACAAGATCTATTGTCGCGCAACTATGTCTCCTGCATTCAGGTTGCGAAATTACTACACATTTCTTCCCATTAAGCATTTGGGCATTTCATCATTGCAGTATTCTTCAGATCGGAGTATAATTCTGCATGAATTAAACAAAATTATGGATCCTGTTGGTACCATTATTTGAGACATATCCCATTGGATTCCTCTCTTCTCCCTTATCGCAGTCATACCTATCATTTTTCAGCAAATTTGTTTTTTCATGGACCCGACCCCCTTCCAACACCCTTATTTGGGCTTTACCCCATTAGATTCAACTCGTCGCCCACCCACCCCTTTTCGTGTTCCCTCTTCATCATGGCCCACGCCTGTAGCGAAGACTTGGAAGCTCACCTCAATTCCTTGCACTCTAATTTCATAGAAACCCAACAAGAAGTGAGACAACTCAGTGAAAATATTGCCACTATCAATAAAAAACATGCATTCCTCCATCAACGCCAAAATAGAGGACCTCAAACAAGACCTTGTTACCCATCTTGAATCCTTCACTACAATGATCTGCGCCAAACTGCATATCCCTGCAGATCTTCCCTCATCTGACCCACCTTTGAAAACAAAAGGTGAAACTTCCTCTCATTCCCATAATTTTCAGCCCCATCACTTTCAACGTGCCCTATGCCTTCCGCATGTGTATGTGACCAAATTTGATGGCTCAGATTCCACTATCTGGGTAAATCAAATGGAACATTATTTGTCTTTGTATGGAATTAAGGATGAGTAGTCCAAACTCCGCTATGGTGTTTTCCATCTAGATCAAGAACGTTGGCAATGGTGGTAATGGAAAAAAAATTCCCGCCAAGGATATGTGGCTTGGACACACTTTGTGGCAGAGATTTATGAATGCTTTGACACTGACACCAACCATTTAGGTCGTTTGACAAAGTTGAAAATTTTTGGCACAGTGGAATACTTTATAGATTCTTTTGAGAGATTGGCTTTTCGTATAGAGGGCATGTCGGATGCTTTTTTCCAAGAATGTTTTATCAGTGGCCTCAAATAAGAGATTCGTTCCCATGTCCTCATGGCTCAGCCTCAGAGTTGGGTGGACACTACTAAAAGAGATAAGGAAGCACAATAGTTTGTCTCTTCTCAAAACCGAAAACCCTTCTTTATTCCTCACACTAAACCAATCATTCCCACTCCTCCTTCTACTCCACTAAAGATCCAGAAATTGACCAAGAATGAAATGGCTGAATGCCAACTCAAAGGCATTTGTTATAATTTTGATGACAAATATTTTCCTGGGCACAAGTGTAGGGAACACAATATTTTTATGGCCATCTCAGAGGATGTTTCTGAAGACAATGTTGAGGCTCCCCTTGTTTCTGTGTCACCTGAACCCACTTACATGACCCCTCCCTCAGACCCTCCCGAAGTAGAACCGGTCGTTTCCCTAAATGATCTCACTGGATTCTATGATCCCACAACCCTCAAGCTAATTGGTTACATTAAGCATAGGAAGGTCATCATTCTTGTTGATAGTGGAAGCATCCATAATTTTATTCATCGCCGCATTGCACAATAAACTAATTCCTATATCCATGCCGTCAATAATTTTCAAATCATGATTTCCAATGGCGGGTCCATGAAATGTGTAGGGCGATGTGAAAATGTGTGTTTCCAAATTGGTGAGTACCACATGAAATATCATATGCTTTATATCGACATGGGCGGTTGTGAAATTGTGTTGGGTGAAAAATGGATAAGGACTTTGGGTCCCATTCTCATGGATTTTAAGGAATTAACCATGCAATTCGACCAGGAGGGCCAACAATATAAGTTCCAAAGCATCATCGTCAGTTCCCCAGCGATCATCAGTTCCCATCGCATGGAAAAGATGCTCAAAAAAGGTCATTATGGAATTATTGCCCAACTCCATGCCATACAAGCCACTAAGACACCCTATGTGTCGCAGGACTCCAATCCATACTCTCTAAAAATCAAGTGGTTTTTTCCACTCCCCAGGGACTGCCTCCTTCCCGTGTTGTTCATTATCATTTCATTCCCCTTGTCCCAGGAATCCTTCCTCCCAATATCCGTCCCTATTGTCATCCCTTTTTCCAAAAAATGAAACTAAGAAAATTGTTCAAGAATTGCTCAACGCATGTGTTATCTACCCTAGTACGAGCCCCTACTCTTATCCTATGTTTGTGCTCCTTAAGAAATAAGGTTCTTGGTGCATGTGTCCTAACTTATGCACCCTCAACAAACTCACCATTAAAGACGAATTTCACATTCATGTCATTGATGACCTCTTGGATGAATTGAGTGGTGCCCGGTTCTTTACTAAACTTGATCTTCGTTCTGGCTACCACCAGATTCATATGAACGAGGCAAACATTCCTAATACTGCATTTAGAACTCAAGAGGGACACTATGAGTTTTTGGTCATGCCCTTTGGCTTGTGTTATGCTCCCTCCGCTTTCCAAAGCCTCATGAATCATGTCTTCTATCCTTTTCTCCGTCATTTTTTCTTAGTTTTCTTTGATGATATCCTCATCTATAGTAAAACCTGGACAACCCATCTTGCTCATGTGGATTGAGTTCTCCATCTACTCTCTTAGCACCAAATTTTCCTCAAACAATCTAAATGTGCTTTTGGCACCTCAGAAGTCGAGTACTTTGGTCATCTTCTTGGCAAGGCAGGTGTCAAGGTGGATCCTAAAAAGATTGAAGTTATGCAAGATTGGCCTCACCCAAAAACTCTCAAAATATTGTGTGGGTTTATGGGTTTAACAGGTTATTATCACAAGTTTGTTAAGAATTATGGAAGGATTGCAGCGCCTTTCACTGGTCTTCTTAAAAATAATTCTTTCACTTGGACTCCAGCAGCTGCTCAAAATTTTCAAACCTTGAAGATGGCCATGTGCACCACTCCAGTCCTGGCCCTTCCTGATTTCACAAAGACCTTTGTCCTAGAATGTGATGCTTCCGGGAAAGGAATTGGCACAGTCCTTATGCAAGAGGGTTGGCCTTTGGCATTTACCAGAAAACAATTGTCAGAGCGACATTTGGGAAAATCAATCTATGAAAAGGAAAAGTTGGTTATTCTGCATGTTGTGGATCTTTGACACCCTTATCTATTGGAGAAAATCTTCCAAATTAAGACAGATCATCAAAGCCTCAAGTATTTTCTAGAACAACGTCTTTCCTCCCCAGTGAAACAAAAATGGGTGACTAAGCTCTTTGGATATGATTATTAGATCATTTACAAGAAAAGAAAAGACAATGTGGTTGTTGATGCACTTTCCAGAAAATATGAAGATGAAGGGTCCCTTTTTTATCTCTCTTTCATTGTACCATATTGGCTCCAAGCTCTTCGCCAAGAATGACTACACAATCCTGTTGGGGCCCAACAACTCCCCCTAAAATTTTACAAAATTTAAAGGGCCCCCATTAAAATCTTGATAATTATAATAAGCTACAGAATCAACCTTTTTCAAATAGTTACATACCTTGGTTTACTTTGAGACAAACTTAAAACATTCACTATAGTATGAGACATTCATTAGAAGAGTATATGTCAAAAGTTAGAAACGAGCATAGAAATCTCGATTTAAATAAAAACGTTAATTTTTATCAACCGTTTACTTTCGCTTAAATTATGATTGTGTTCATTCTTTTGCTCATTAGCAAGTTTGACTATTTTGAATAATGGGTTCAATACTTCATCAAATAATATCTTGGTTGGTTTCTCATTTTCACAAAATCATTTGGTGATATTAATTAATTATTATTTTTTTTTCATTTTGCATTTCATTTCAAAATAAAAATAATAATAAAAAAAAGAATTATCTATTTTGTGAAAAACCAAAATTAATATTTTTCTCCTCTCCATTAATTTGAAGCTTCTAGAATTTTAAGATCATATTTGAAAGGAAATTATAAACAATGTTTGTTTAGAACTTATAGTTAGTTTAAATTCATTTTTTATTTTATTATTCTAGATTTTGTTTTATTCACAATTTTTAAGTTAATAATTTAGGTTTCTTTTTGTTTCACGGGTTTCTATTATCAGTTATTTGGTACGGATCTGATAATGGATTGATTTTATTATCTAAATACGTTCAAGATGCTTGATCCAAAAATAATATTGGATTGCTAAAAATAAATTTATGAGCAACAACAGATAAAATTTGGAAATGCGTCAAGAACAGAGACATGATTTTGCGGAACTTATTGCAGCCAAACCGTGAGGAATTTGGAGAAACAGTTGAAAACCCATCTCCCAAATGGACCCATTTAGCTTCTAGTTAGAAATGTTCCCAAACAAATGCATGATTTGAGAGATATTTGTGTCTCTTTATGAGGAAAATTTCAAGTGGCGGAAATTGTTAGTGACGCCTAGCCTGTTCATTCATTGTATAAATATATGAGAAAGTTTAGAGCCTAGGGAGCCAAGAAATTGAGAGGAAGATTTTTATCCTTTCTCTTTTGTATATTATTTCTTTTGTAAACTTTTTTTTTTCAAATGGAGTAACGGATGGTTGTAATCTTTGGGAAAATGGACGAGTATTTTTAAAGAAGAATATAGAATTCCAGATTATTTAATGGCTTTTATCCTGTGAGTAAAATGGTTTTATTTTCATTATAATATCTTCATATTTTTTGAATAATTGATTATGCATTGATTTAAATTAGCTTTAGTCTTTTTTATCAATACATGGCTAATTTTTATCATTTATATATTAATTTTTTCAATATTTAAGAGTCTATTATCCCAAAAGTTCTTCCTAGACCATATGATGAACATATTTTGTTGAAAGTATATGAGAAAACAATTTACCTTTTGGATTTTGTTCTTTTGTAAATTGTGCAATGTTAATATTGTTTTTCATATAATTTCTGAATATGAAACTTTATTTGTATTGAACTATCTTTAGACTATTCTGCATATAATTTTTCATGTCATGTTTTTCTTGATGTTGTTCATTATCTTTTGGTTTAGTTTATATCTGTGACTGATCATCCATTCAAGTATTTTGAGTTTACATCTGATGCTAGATAGATGGTAACACCATTCATGAGAATTGAAATTTCTTTCATTTTCAGTTATTGGAAATTTCAAGGTCAGAAGATATATAATTATTTGATTTTCTGTTGTTATAAACTCGCTCCAGAATATGAAACACTTCGTTGAATTTCTTCACGTAGTATTATGCTTTCTTTTGTCATAGGTTTACACTTGACACGGGTTAAGAGGAGCTCATACAAATACAGAGAGATGAATTTAGCTTAGTATTGTCGATCAGTGAGAGGTTAGTAAGTGCATTGCTTTCTTTTATTCATATTTGTTTATATATGAATGAGACATTGACTACATTAATTAGATTTGACTGTTTCTCTGTCATTGTTTCAATTGTACTTGTTTAGTATTTAATATTTTAAAATCTTTAAACATTAAAAATATATATATTTATGTTCTTACTTTATCTTATTTTGAAACATTATTATGAACATTCATTTTCGCAAGATTTCAAGTAAACCTTGTAAACTATATATAGATTGTTTATAATCATTTGTATATTCACATTTCTTTTTAATAAACATTAGTAAGTAATATATCATTTGTTAGAATCATAGATTTTATATTAGTTTCATTTCTTTTATTATTTTTAGGACTTTAGTTTGCCAACGGAGCCATTAAACCCGTCGGGTCATTTCATTCCAAACGGCTTGGGTTATTTAGACAACCCCGGTCTAGATTTGACCTTCCAGTTGATGGTGTGTCACTTACGCCCGTCAACAAATTCCCAAAGTTCACATATGATACAACAATTGCAGGCCAATTCTTCAGTCTCCACAGGGTACTCTTGGTTCAATGATGAGCTTCGATACAAAGGTCATTTGTATTTAAGTAAACCGTGAAAAATTAAATCCACGATACTTTCTGAGCTTCATGCTACACCCACCGTTGTGCACGCAGGGTTTACCAAAACCTATGACTGGGTCAAACGTTATTTTTTCTGGGATGGTATGAAACAGGACGTTCACAATTTTTTGGTTGAATGTGATGTTTGTCAACACAACAAGGGAGAAACAGTCACATCTCCTGGTACACTACAACCACTTCCAATTCCAACTGTTATTTGACGAGATATCTCTATGGATTTTATTGTAGGATTACCTAAATTGGGAAATAAATTTGTCATCATGGTGGTAGATGATCATATTTCCAAGTATGCTCATTTATTTTCTCTTCAACACCCATTTATAGCCTCCATTGTGGCTTAACTTTTCATGGATCATGTCTTCAAACTTCATAGCATGCCTCATTCTATTGTTTCTTATCACGACCCAACTTTCACCGGCGATTTTTGGCAAGAACTTTTCAAGTAACAAGGCACCCAATTGCATCTCAACACAGTTTATCATCCCAAGAATGATGATCAAACTGAAGTTGTCAACAAGTGTTTGGAAACATATTTGAGGTGTTTTACATCAGAAAGGAAAAATTAGTGGGCTCAATGGTTACCACTATCTGAATGGTGGTACAACACTTCTTACTATACAAATACCTGCATGACTCCTTTTGAAGCAGTATATGGACAAAAGCCACCTTTAGTTTTCTCATACTTACCAAGTGTATCAAAGGTCGATGCAGTTGACCAAATGCTTACAGATCGAGAGGCTATTCTTTGTACCCTCAAAGAGAATAAGGTCATGGACCAAAATTGCATGAAGCAACAAGGAAATCAAGGTCGCTTTGAACGTTAATTTGCAGAAGGAGATCAGGTGTTTCTTCGACTGCAACCTTACAAGCAAAATTCCCTCAAGGTTGACCATTGTCAGAAAGTGGCACCCAAATTTTATGGTCCTTATACCATTCTCAAGTTTGTGGGATAGGTGGTCTATCAGTTAGCTTTGCCCAGACATTCTAAGCTCCATCCGATTTTTCATGTTTCTTTCTTAAAGAAGGTGATTGGAAATAAGTACTAAACTCAAACCAACCCTCCTGAGTTGGATGAAGAAGGCTCCATTTGACTATAGCCACAAGCAGTTTTGGACCAGCATGAGTGTCGTTTGCATCAACAAACCATCAAGGAAGTGTTAGTCCAGTAGAAATATACAACTCTATGAAATGTCACTTGGGAACCAACTACCATTCTGTAGCAATTTCCTCATCTCAAGCCTTGAGGACAAGGTTGTTTTTAAGGGGGAGGAAATGTTAGGGACCTAACCCCTCATGTAGGTATAATAATAAATTTCCTTGTAATAAAGGTCAATATTAATAAGGAATAGCAATAAGCAAGAATAATTCAAATGTAAGAAGACCTAATAAAAGCTTTCGCTTCTAGAAGGATCTTCCTCCAGATTGTTCTTTTGATAAACATATTTAGTATAAATAGGAGTAGAGGGTATGAGAATTTTTTTCTTGGATATTATTGTAATAGATCTCTACTCTGCTGGAGGTTTCTCTCTCGAAGAGGCAAGTGAACATTTCTCTCAGTACTCAAAGTGCTCTTTCTGGTGTGATTATGGTACTATTTTGGTATTATTGTGGTGTTGTTCTTGTTATATCATTGTTTATTTGCCATTTCTAACTAATTATTTTTGTTCTTCATACTATTTTATATTTGGAATATTAAATTCCCTCCAAGAATCTCATGTAACCACTTTTCTCAATTAAAATCAAGATGGGTAAATAAAATATAATAAAAATGATTTATCCCCTTTACCCCCCTCTCTTGTGGAATCATATCCCTCTATAACTATTTTTCGTGTCTGTCTTGTAGACAACGATGTCTTTATTATTAACAATGAACAAAATATTACATTTCCTAGGCACTTCATGCCCTGTGAATTGTTTAGGAACTATGTCCTTTCATAAAATAAACAAAATGCATTATTGATATGGGGACTCAAAACTAGGGTACTCCCCCTTATTTTGACATTGTGCTTAGTGCATATACAAAACATCGATCAAAATTTCAAAATTATACAAAAATTTGTGGGTATTCTGCTTGCATGGCATCTTCTTGCTCCCAAGTAGCATCTTCGGGACCATAGCATGTCCACTAAACTTTTACCAGTTATGTGACTCGATTCCAGAGCATTTTGATTCTTTTGTCCAATATGCACATCGGTTGGACTTGAAAGTATCCTTGTGGATCCACCTAAATCAAATTCCAATCAATAACATGGTCAGAATCATGTACATACTTTTTTAGCAAAGAGACATGAAATACATTATGCACATTCATAGAAACAGGAAATGCAAGCATGTATGCAACTGGCCCTATTTTGTCCAATATCTCAAATGGACCACAGAGTCTGGATGCTAGTTTTGTAAATATTCCCAACTTTAATGAGATCTTCTTGGGCTTCACTTTCAAAATCACATTCTCTCCCACTTTAAATTCTCTATTTTTCTTGTTCTTATCTGCATAACTCTTATGTCTATCTTGTGTTGCCTTCAAATTATGCTTAATTTTAACCAGCCGGTATTCCATATCCTTGAGAAATTATGGACCAAGTATCCTCATCCTTCACTCTTTGACATTCCATGCATTTGGCAATGTAATCAGCAACATCCTTCTTCATCTCAAGCCAAAAAAATTGGCTTCTTTCTATTGCAATTGTTTTCTAGTAACCATAATGTCTGACATATGGAACATTATGCATTTATTTTAATACCAAATTCCTAATTTCTCCAGAACTAGAAACATAAATTATATTCTTATGCATAAGTAATCCATCCTCCTTAATCTCATACTATTTAATTTTTTGTTGTGCATTTTCCTACTATAAACTTTCTCTTACCTGTAAATAATGCTAGTCTATAACAACAACATCTTAAATTATGCTCTTCAAATCTAACTATTGCATACTAATGGTTGTAGCATACATGGGATGTATCCCTCTACTGATTGCATGAACAACATTAATTTATTTTCCTTTGATATGCTCGATGTCAAATTCATACGCACTTAAAAATTCTAGCAATCTTGTCTTCCTGGCATTCAAATTTAGTTTTTCAAAAAGATATTTCAAAACACTATGGTTCGTCCTTAATTCAAACTTCTTTCCCATGAGATAATGCCTCCACATATTCAATGCATGAACTATGGCAACAAGCTCGAAATCATGCATGGTATAATTCATCTCATGTTCTTTAATATTTCTGGACTCATAACTAATGACATGTCCATTTTGAGTGAGGAGTCCACCAAGCCCTTCTTTGCATGCATCTGTACATACTACAAAGCTTTCATTTGGGTCAATAGTCTTTAAAATAGGTTCACTAGTAAGTAATTCTTTTAACAAATTTCTTCACACTTTGTTGTCCATTCAAACTTAATTCCCTTCATTTTTAATTAAGTGATGGGACGAGAAATTTTAGAGAATCCTTTTATAAATCTCATGTAGTATCCATCTAATCCCATAAAAGATCTAACTTCTGAAATGTTCTTGGGTGTTGTTCATCCTCTAATGGCTTTGATCTTCTCTGGATCCATTGTTATTCCTTGTTCTGAAATAATGTGCCACAAATAATGGACCTAATGTTGGTAAAAATAACACTTCCTTAACTTGGCATACAATTGATATTCCCTAAATACTTGCAACACAAACCTCAAGTGATCATGCTCGTCCTCTAACTTAGAATAGATAGGTATGTCATCCAAGAACACAATGACAATATTAACCATATAATTTTTGGGAGGGGGGGGGGGCATTAATAGGAAAATATAAATACATTTGATGGATTGGTCAATCCAAATGGCACCACTACAAATTCATAATGTCCATACCTGGTTCTAAAGGTTGTCTTACTAATGTCTTCTTCCTTGATTCTTACCTAGTGGTATTCTGATCTCAAGTCTATTTTTGAAAATATCTTTTCTCCTATTAGTTGATCAAAGAGGTCATCAATTCTGGGTAGAGGGTACTTGGTATTCAAAATGGATTTATTCAGCTATCTAAAGTCAATACACATCCTCAATGTTCCATCCTTCTATTGAAAAAGAGTATTGGTTCTCCCCAAGGTGAAACACTTGGGCGTATGTACCCTTTCTTCAACAATTCTTCCAGCTGCATTTGTAATTACTTTAATTATGGAGTACTCATTCTATAAGGTGTTTTTGATACTATGGAAGCTCCTGGTACTAAATCAATAGATAAATGTATCTCCCTCTTTGGTGGAAATCCTGGTATTTCTTGTAATACGTCTTCAAAATCTTGCAATACCGAAAAATCTTCAAGGCTTAGCCCTTTTTTATTTTTTGGCTTCTCCACATGAGTTGCATACAATTGACATCATTTCCTAAAACATCTCTTCAGTTGCAAGGTTGAAATCTCCATTATAAAAATGGGTCTTCGAATTCCTTTTATAGTGTTATGTTTTCCTTCTTTGTCAAGACGTGTGAATGTCTTTCTATGAAAATCTAGGATAGCATGGTGCTTTTCCAACAAATCCACTCCAATAAGGATATCATAAGATCCCATTGGTATAATATTGAGGTCAACATTAGTACTCACTCCATTCATGTTTATTGGACAACCTATGGAAGTCTCCTTGATCCTTCTTTTGGTTACAGTGGCTAGCTGAACCAAACTTTATTTTTAAGGCTTCCTTGTCTCCAAATTTAATCTGTCCACTTCCACTTCGATCATATTCGATTGGTATTATGCTTGTTGATATTCTAAGGCTACATATATTCTGGAAATACTACTACCCGTGTATTCTATTGTAGAGGATTCTTAGATGTTGTGCATAGTTTTCATTTTATCTCTTTTGTGAGGGAAACCATTTTACATGTGGCCTTCTTTTCATCCCCAGTATTGGGTTGGTGGTATTCTCCATTTTTCAAAGGAGTCTTCTTTCTTGGATTCATTCGTAGCAGACTGATATTGCTGATTTTTATTAGGGTTGTTTCTATTGAAAGGAGGTGTGAATCCTTTCCCTTTGTGATCAAATTGCTCCCTCTTTTTATCCCTCCAAGACTTATACAAAGATTATTTTCCCTTGATTTTTTCATATAGGTACTTAGCCTTCATGGTGGTCTCTTTCAAAGTTATGGGATCATCATATTGAATATTCTCTTTATAAAATGATGGTAGTCCACTCAAGAACCTTTGTATCTTCACCTTCTCATCCTTTATAAACCCTACATACTTCAGCAATCCCAAGAAATTATTTTCATATTCTCCCATGGTCATTTTCCCCAATCAGATTTCAAAGAAATATTGCATTTTATTTTCATAGAAGTGCTCTAAAAGATAGCCCTTCCAAAAATATCTCTTGAATTACTTCCAAGTGATCCTGCTCTCATTTATGTGTTCAACTTGCTTTAGTTGATCCCACCACATAGAATATTTTCATGCAAATGGTATTCAACAATTATGTCTTCTAGGTTATACGAGTAGTTGTATAACTGGAAATACTTCCTGATTCCCAGAAACAATGCTTCAACATCATCTTCCTTTTCTCTTTCACTATAAAAGGATGGTTTCTTAAGCTTCCTCAACTCTCCTTGCAAGTTGTCCAACTCATGCCTTATTCTTCAGTGACTAAAAAGAGACACTTCTATACTGCTTATGGAGTCTTCATATGCATAAATTTTCTTGTTGAATAAGGAGGTGAGTGATGTCTATGAATTCTACTAGCACTTCTTGAATGACTAGCTCTTCTATAGTTATCTCTTCTTTCATGATGTTTGCCTTCTTCCTCCCATATTGAGTATGAACCATTCTTTTCCTACCTATGCAATTGATTTAGGCTTTACATCATTTGATCATTTATTTTATTTTGTTCTCTCACCATCTTCTCATTATCTATTTTGTAACTTTTCACTTCCATTCTCAAGCTTCTCACAATGTCTATTAATGTTTCTTGTTCCCCTCTACTCTTGTGCCCATTTGATTATGTCTCTGTATTACCAACACTAATATTCTGACCTTTGGCTTCTTTCTCATGACTGAAGGATCTCTCTCCTTCCTCCATGTCCCAAATCTACATTCTTATCTTGAATTGATATGTTTATATCCCTTAATTCTACAAAAAGTGCAAGCAACCATTTTTGTTAGAATTTTGCATATTATAGAATTTTGTCAATTAATGTTACAGGTCCTTTTTTTGCTTAATTCATGAATAATTATATCATAGTTCTCCCAATTATAATAATTCCAAGCTATTCTTTTCTAAACCGTCTTTTCAATGACTATTCTCTTGATTTTAATTCTTGAGAAGAAATTTATTGATTGAAAAGGTAATGAATGAATATCCATTGACACATGCAACATAGCTTCAATGCTCAGTGACCACCTAATCATTCCTTTGAATTTAATCTTGACCATGAGTCTAGTTTTATTCAAATTAGAGCACGATTGTCAATATTATTACTGGCCACCTCAATATGTAACACATCACTGACGCATGACAACCATCCGATATGGACCTTGGATAAATCTGGACCATTGATCTCGTTTTCACATAGCTCATCCTTCATCTCACAATCACCATTAGATTAGATCTACGATTAACCTCAACCATCAAACTATTAGCTTGATGGTTTTTCCATAGATCTAAGGCATACCATTTCTTCATTTCGACTTTTGTGGCCTCCAAACTACACCTTCGTGTTCCGCTGCACTCATTTTGCACCCATACTTAGAAAATTTATTGAAATATTATCGCACTATGTGAGACATCTTTGTTCTTCATTTTTCGACTTCGTTCATTCCATTGATTCCTCAAACTTATTCATTTTTTAAAGTCTCATGGTGCTCAGTGGGACATCTCCATTCTTCACTTGTTGACTCTGTCCGTCTGAATGATTCCTCATGCTTAGTCATATTTCAAAGTCTCTAGACGCTCCATGGGAGATCTCCATCCCATAGATTCCTTCTCGATACTTAGTCATTTTATTCATTTCTTTGAAATCTCACCATGGACCAAGGGTCTGCAACATTTTCCTGATTCACTTGTGATCTCATCCGTCTGACCAATTCTCCATACTTAGTTTATTTTCAAGATTGCATCGTGCTCCATGGGTCTACAACATTTTCTTGAGCCACTTGTGATCTCATCCATCTGACCAATTTTCCATACTTAGTCGATTTTCAAGATCTCATTTTGTCGATTTTTTAGATGAGGTGTCTTTCACGTGGGCATCTTCTTCACTTTATAGATAACATGGCATCGATACATGTCCTGACACGTGGCACTGCACGTGGCAACTACATAGTTTCTTGTTATATCCCTAACGTGGACTCCCTCTGACTAGACGCATGGTGTTGATGAGGTTGTTATTACGACACTAATGTGGTTGAGTTTCCCCACTGAGAATCAACCCCTTATCCTTTGATCTTATTCGTTGATCTTTGATGATCAACGATTAGGATTAAATTGTCTCCATATCCATAGTTCTTCACAACAAAATTTAATGTCTTGAGCGGGGTTCCATACTCACCCATTCTCATTTAAACTATGTAACACTGCATTTTCCTTATAAACCATTTGTAGTTGTTTTCCTTTATGAATATGGGATATATATGTATCAACTGTCATTATTCATGTTAGTCTGAGTAGTCAGGACCTTCTTTTTAGCTTGACACTGCTCATATTTGTAGTGGGATTCATCCATCTTTTTGTCGCTCCACTCCCCTTACTCTTGTGTAGCCCCACATTTATTTAACGCACAAACATATTCATTCTTAATTCAAGGTAAATGCACATTTCTCTTTTAGAAATTCAACAACGCATAGTCGTCTTTTCACTCAAAGACCCTCCGGTAAACTGAACTTCAAAGAGTAAGTGAATGCAAGAATGTATCAAATATTTTCTTATTTATTCACCGTAACTTGTCAAAATACATCACTAATTTTTAACATTACAACATTTAAATTAACAATGTAAATCCAAAGACAAAAATATATTACAACTCATATACAAATTTAATTCAACAGGAACTTCTAATGCAATACACTAACTATAAGAAGTCTATCTAGTGAAGCAGATAGAAGTAGAATGTAAGCATTCTTCTAAGGGTGTAACCATCTATTACTTATCTTTGGGTTTGCACAAGTGCATTTCTTATGCATGCTAAAGCACAAGTCGCACTATAATTTCCAGTAATGATTAATATAATATGACAATTATAAATTATAAGAATACAATCATTAATATCATTTATAATCATTAATTAGCAATCAAAATTTTAGATCATTAGTAAAATAATTAATATAAATCTTAAACGTCATATCGATGAAATATAACATAATTCTAATAATAATCATTAAGACAAGGACATTAATCAAGTCTTAAACACCAATCATTGAAATACAATCATTAATAACATCCTTAATATAAGGTCCTTAATCCAATTTTTATTATAATTATTTAACATCAAATATCTTTCTTTGAAATGAAAAAGAACATTAAATAATCCTAAAGGTAAAATCATTAAATCCATTTTTTCTATATATTCAACATTTTAAATTTACACAATGAAATCAGAAAAAGGTTTCTCTATGTTACATAGTAATTTTTCCAAACTAGGCATGTCTTTTATCTTAGTATATGTTCTTATGTTTTGGACGGGAGCATGCGGAAGGAGGATCCCACGCATATTTTAAATATAAATTATAAAACATTGTGTTCATTATAAATTTATAATATAATTTATTAAACCCTGTCGCATTCTATTTATTAATACAATTAA
>ML785536.1:298660-334155 GCA_009831015.1 Picea engelmannii | reverse complement strand
TATATATATATATATTGGTATCATTATTTGTCTGATTAATCCTAAGCGATTTATCAACATTCTTCAACAATTTTTCCAAAGGATAAATATAATTAAATAACATAACAATGATAAGATTATCGTATTATGGATTGTAGTAGTATACGTTGGCATGTATCTTTCCACTAATAAAATTGAAGTTGACTTGCATAGATCTATTAAAAGACATCCTACCTAGCATAACATATGTGATTTGATCTGAGTGTCTTGTATCTACACTCTCAACAACTGAGGTATCAACAAGTGTATTTAATACAACTAATAGTTCCACATTTAAACAGTTAATTTCCAACTAATACTAAGTTCCACCTACAGTTATGCACTAAGTGTCTAATATTAGCGTTATTCGAGATAGCACCAAAGAGAAGGCCCACGGGAGGATCTGTGATTGTCTTCATTGCGTAACTTGTTTGTTTTTCTATTTTATTAAACATTATTCAGTGCAATAATTTAGGTCACATATTGGGCCAACACTGTTGAAAAATTTTCACAGATGATTTATACAACTGTACAATCTGCTCGCTACTACTCAAGATTATAATGTATGCAAGACATCTGACTTCAACAACTTTCCAAGCATGTATCCTTGTTATTTTTTAAAGAGAATCTTTAGTTTATGAATAAAAGAGATGATCAGGCCGATTTCTTGGCTTTTGAAATAATGAGTGGAAGGATTGGATGAACATTAGAAGAATGGAAGGATTGGTTCGTCATCAATTCAGGTTCCTCCTATTCGGATCCAGATTTTCATCCTCAAGGATTTCAACGATCCTCTGAAGAATCAATGATCTTTATGGGAAATCACAACTCGCTCTTTGATTTTCATCCTCAAGGATTTCAACGATCCTCAAGGATTAACAATTTTGTTTACAAGAGAGTTGTCGAACATTTGCCATCAAGATGGATAGAAGAGCGATTGAAACTGGAAGGATAATCGAATAGTCTTCTGGTCAAACTTTTGGTCAGGTTTTTAAAAGAAACTAACCACATCACTACACAATTAAAGAAAAAATTATCGAAGCTAAAGAGTAAGAAGTAAAGGGTGATTATTTTCCTACATTTACATGATGCAAGAGCATCGTCAGCAAAGTGCGAGTGGAGGACAACTCAGCTCCCCAACACACATTTTTGAAATGATTTTGAATTTCAAAGAGAACATGTCACGAAGTATTTTGAAAAGATTGTAATCAATGAACATCTTTAATGTTTAGGATCGCATGAGATCGATGGGAAATGTATTTTCCTTAATGTAGTAGATTACAGGATAGATTCGATGCATTTTCTCTTATCTGCCTATCTCGAACATTTATTGTAATAAGCCTTAGTATTTGAAATATTCTAATTTGATAGGATAGTGCTACGGTAGTTGGAGGGAAAAACTCTATGAGCTCTTTTTGTATAAATAAATGTATTGTTGCCTAGAAGAGGCTCTTGAATTTATTGTTATAGTTGTTGATAGTTGTTGCTGAAGTAGTTGTTGTAGAGACTGTTGAAGCTTATCAGTATTGTATGAGCCTGTGTATATTTTCATTTGAATGAATATAACAGAGAAGCATTGTTCCAAATGTCTGGTGTTGCCATTGTTGTGTCTATCTGAATGAATGGTAGGATTTTTGCTTAATTGTAATTCTTTGTTATTTACCTGTTCTTATGTTGTGAATGCATTTACATGGTTGAATGTATGGATATGTGAGAGTTTATATAAGTTTCAATTGTTTCTCTTCACAAGATTATGCAAGGAGTGCATATTATTCGCAAGGAGTGCGTTGACAGAGTCTATTTCGACTCAGAAGATCATAAGAGATTACTTAAACTTTTATTTACAAGAAGTGCAAAGTGTCCGCAAGGCATGCGTTGACAGAGTCTTTTGAATCGGAAGCTCAGGAGGAGTAGCTTTAAGGTTTATTTGAGAAGTCGTGGGAGAAAACCTGTTGCAAGGTGTGCACATAGTAAAAATTCGACTAAGTGTCGAAAATGTGTTCTAAGAGGTTCAGAGTTTCAAGGAGGAACAAGCTCACAAGAGGTAGCAGAGAGAAGTCTTCAATAGAGTGGAGTCTTTTAAGATTCCCCAAGTTAACGTGAAAGATCCATTCAGAGGAAGTGGGATCGTTCCAGACCGCCATATCTGGGAGAGTTGCACGGTGGTTAGTTGTGGGTTCCATCAGAACTTCCTGAATCGGAGGATTTGGAGTGTCAAGGAGTGAATATCATTGAAGTCCGAAGTCGTGAAGAGATCCTTGCCATTGGTTTGAAGGAGGATACATGGAAGCAGATCCGAGAGTTCGAAGGAAATAAATTCAAAATATTTGAGTGGAGCAAAGAGAAAACTTCTCAAAGTCACGAAGGACGAAGTAGATCTGGACCATGGATCCAGAAGAAAATGTAGCGAAAATCCACATGCTTCGGAAGAAAGTTACTTTGGAGGAAACTATAAGTGAAGGTACGAAAAGTCCCGAAGGCTAAAGTGTCGAAGACCATCTAAGTCATCCGTTGGGACATGGAACATGGTAGAAGATCTGTAACTTCGAAGGATTTACACTCCAGGAAAAGGAGAAGTAAGGGGCGTTGACTGAAAGTCACCCGAAGCTCCATCAGGTAAGAAGTTGAATCCCATTCGTCAATTTGAGTGGACACATGGTGTCATCTCCGTCACTTCGGAGAAAACGGGGGGTGAAGTCCCAAAGGTCGAAGGTCCTAAAGTGTCGAATTCCATCGGAACCGTCCGTTGGAAAGGAACGCATGGCGCTTGATACACAACTTCATGTGGAAAGTACTTCGAGAAGAAAAGACTTTGGAGTGTTTGAAAATCCCGAACATGGAAGCTCCAAAGTAGATCTCAGTTGTTGGCTTTCATAAGAGTGTGGGTCGTAGATCTGATCCAGGGGATTTCACCGGTTCAGTGTTCGAGGAAGAAGTGGTTAGTTGCTTGCAAAATCTCCGAAGCACGAAGTCACGAAGGGAGATGGCCCATGATCATATCGCGTGGTCATATTGAAGAAGCAGTCTATCATGGGAGCTAGCACTCATATATTTGTGTTTCCAGAGGTGCCAGAAAAGGTTATGCGGGTAAATTTATACTGTGCATGACATCAAAGGGACATGTGTGTCATTTGTTCAGGGTCTATTGGAGGCTCGGAGAGCCGATTTGACTTAGTATTTCGAAGATCCTTGACTGGGAGGTCGAGCAACCCTGCGAAGAGAAGGGGGGTATGCATCAAGTGGTAGGAAACAAGTGAAGGAGGTAAGTGGTTTCAGAAAACAAAAGTTATTTTGAAGCTCTGTGTGAAAGAAACGTTTAGCACCATGCCACCTAGAAGATGTGTGGAGCCACCTGTAGCAAATCAAGTGGTGGAAAGGGATATGAGAGAACTTCGCACAAGGTTAGATGCTATGGAGACATCACAAAGGAGAGCACCTAATGCTGGAGACATCAGTGATGTAGAAAGCGAAGAGAGGGAAGTTGAAGAAGCTGTAGTAGAGGATGCTATGGAAGAACGCTTGTTGAAAGTTGTTGTGAAATTGGGAGCTAGACCAAATATAGACATCCCAACATATGAATGAAACTTATATGTTGAAGAATTGCTTGATTTGATTTGAGAAATGGACAAGTACTTCAACTATGAAGATATCGATAAGGAGAAAAGGTAAAACATGTTCTCACCAGGTTGAAAGGACATGAAACACTGTGGTGGGATGAACTTCAGGCTGACAGAAGAAGTAAAGCTAAGCAGAAGATTAAAAGCTAGGATAGAATGGTAGCCAAGTTGAAATCTAAATTCATACCCCATGATTACCAGATAAATCTGTTCAGGAGGTTGCAGAATCCGACACAAAAAGGAATGACAGTAAAAGAGTAAAAAGAGAAATTCTATAGGTTGAACATTAGGAATGGATAGAGAGAGAAAGACGATGAAAAGGTTGTCAGGTATATCAATGGCCTGAGATATGAAATACAGGATGAAATCAGCATGATGATAGAAAGGACAGTGGAGGATGCTTATCAGATGGCACTGAAGGTAGAAGAAAAGTTGGTCAGGAAGTAGAGTCAGCGAAGCTGAGGTAGAAGTCTAAATAGAGGTAAGGGAATTGTCCATGATAAGGCACAGAAGCCCAAGGGTGAGAATAGAAAACCACACAGTCACCACGAAAGAGGAGGAAGTTCTCGAGGGAGACAGTATGGTGCTAGAAATGATTTTCCTTGAGGAAGAGGAAGAGGAGGATAAGTGAAGTGTTTTTCTTGTGGAAAAACAGGACACATGTCTTGGGAATGTCCTGAAAGAAAGAAAGAAGGAGGAAGCGAAGCTCACATTTCGGAAGCGCGGAAGTCGAATGTTGAAGCACAAGGCACAAAAGACGAGAGATCCTTGATGATGAGGAAGGTTCTCTTGAAGCCAGAGCAAGAAGTGGAAAAACCAGTGCAGAGGAACATTTTATTCAGAACTGCTTGCAAGACTAAAGACAAAGTATGCAAGGTGATAATTGATAGTGGGAGCACAGATAACTTAGTATCCACAGAGATGGTGGAGAAATTGGAGCTCGAGAAAATTGCACATCCAAGCCCATATAGAGTCTCATGGTTGCAGAAAGGTCACCATGTAATGGTAACTAAACAAAGCCTAGTTGAATTTAAGATAGGAGGATATAGAGATGAGATTTTGTGTGATGTAATTCCCATGGATGTATGTCATGTTTTTTGGGGGAGACCATGGAAGTTTGACAGGAATGTCATTCATGATGGGAGGAAAAATACTTATACCTTGGAGAAGAATGGTAGGAAACGCATGTTAATGCCAATAGAGGAAGAGAAAGTAAAGGAAGAAGCCAACACAAGTATACTTCTCATGAGTGGGAAGGAACTCATGAGTGAAGATAAGAAAGAACAGGGGATGTAGTTTGTTGTGGTGAGGAAACTAAGAGTTATCCTTACAAGTACTTCTATGGAGGATCTGCTTGAAGAAGTTCATGAGCTGTTGCAGAATTTTGTTGACATAGTAGTGGATAAGTTACCTAGCTCATTTCCACCTATCAGGAGTATCAACCATCACATTGATCTAATACCAGGAGCAATTTTTCCGAACAAAGCAACGTATAGATTGACACCTCAAGAGAATGAGGAGATAAAGAAACAAGTCCAGGATTTGATGGACAAGGGTTTGGCCAGAGAAAGATTGAGTCCATGCGCAGTACCAACTGTGTTGAGTCCGAAGAAGGATGGAGGATGGAGAATGTGTACAGACTCAAGAGCCATAAACAAAATCACCATCAGGTACAAATTTACTTTTCCAAGGATGGATGACTTAATGGATTGTTTGAGCAGAGCAAGCTATTTTTCAAAGATAGATTTGAAAAGTGGATATCACCAGATAACGATGAGAGAAGGTGATGAGTGGAAAACAACCTTCAAGACAAATGAGGGGTTGTATGAATGGCTTGTTATGCCATTTGGCTTAACAAATTCCCCAAGTACTTTTATGAGGTTGACGAATGAGGTATTAAAATATTTCATTGGTAAGTTTGTGATTGTATATCTGGATGGTATACTAGTCTTCAGTAAAACTAAAGAAGAGCATTTGAGACATCTGACATTGGTAATGAGAAGATTGCAGAAGGAGAAACTGCTGATAAATCTGAAGAAGTCCTCTTTTATGAAGACAAAACTCATTTATTTGGGTTTTTGTAATCTCTTCAAATGAATTGAATATGGATCCAGAGAAGGTAAAAACAATCAGAGAACGACCATCGCCAAGGAGCATATTCAAGGTGAGAATCTTCCATGGATTAGTAAGTTTCTATCGAAAGTTTATTAGAAATTTCAGTGGAATTTGTACACCAATGCTAGATACGGTGAAGAAAAGACACAAGTATTTCAAATGGACAGAAGAATCTAAGAAAGGTTTCATGATGCTAAAGGAGAAGATAACAAAACAACTAATTCTAGTCTTTCCAAATTTCGGGAAGACATTTCAAGTAAGATGTTATGCTAGTGGAGTTGCAATTGGAGTAATCTTGAGCCAAGATAATAAACATGTTGTATATTTTAGTGAGAAGTTGAATGATACCAAGAGGAATTACTCCACATATGATAAATAATTTTATGCAGTAATTCAAGCCTTAAAGAAATGGAGGCACTATCTTGTTCCAAAGGAGTTTGTTTTGTATAGCGATAATCAGGCTTTACAATTCATAACCAGACAGGAGAAGTTAAATCAAAGACATTCTAAGTGGATATAGTTTATGAAAAATTTCACTTTTTTCATTAAACATATTTTTGGTAATGCTAACAAATTTGTTGATGCATTGAGTAGGAGATGTCTGATTCTACAGGAATTTCAAGCGAAAACCTTAGGGTTTGAACACCTTAAGGAGATGTATTGTGATGATCCATATTTTAAAGAGGCATATGAAGCATGTGAAAATACTATGATTAGAAATAGAAGTCAGTGGACATAGTATCTGATTCAATATGGATTTTTGTTTAAAGGTTGTCAGTTGTGCATACCAAAGTGTTCAATCAGAGAAAATATGTTGAAAGAAAAACATAGTGGAGGTATAGTCAGACATTTCGTCCATGACAAGACATTTGCATAGTTGAACAGTTCATACTTTTGTCTAGGTATAAGAGTAGATGTGAAGAAGTTTGTGAACAGATGTAATACTTGCCAGCATGCAAAAGGAAAGAGATAGAACACTGGTTTGTATCAACCATTTCCTATTCCAGATAGGCCTTGGGATGCAATAAGCATGAATTTTGTGTTGGGATTGCGAAGAACACAAAGGGAAGTGATTCCATGTTTGTGGTAGTTGATAGATTCTCAAAGATGGCACACTTTATCCCATGCCAAAAAACCAGTGATGCAACACACATTGCCAATCTATTTTTCAAGGAAGTTGTGAGGCTTCATGGGTTTCCCAGGAGTATTGTCTCAGATAGAGACACTAAATTTGTTGGTCATTTATGGAGAACATTGTGGAAGAAACTGGGAACATAACTATCCTTTAGTTCTGCATATCACCCTCAAATAGATGGACAGACTAAGGTGGTAAATCAGAGTTTCAGAAATTTGTTGAGAAGTTTGGTCACTGAACATCATAGTCAATGGGATCAAATTTTGTCACAAGAAGAGTTTGCATACAATGACTCATTAAATAGGAGTACATGGAAAATTCCATTCCAAATAGTATATGGAATGAATCCCATAGAATTATCAGAGTTGAGAGATCTGGAGTAGAATGAATTCAGAAGCACTAGAGCAGAAGACATCGTTGCAGAAGGTTCATAATCAGATCAAAGAACAGTTGCAGAGAAGCAGTAAAGATTACAAGTGTAAAGTTGATCAACATAGGAGAGAACTTCAATTTGAAGTGGGAAATCAAGTTCTTGCACATCTCAAATATAACCAACTGGAAATGAAGAAGATAGGACCATGCAAGATCCTAAGGAAATTTGATGCTAATGCTTGTGAGATAGAGCTTCCAGAAGATGTGGGTATATCGCCCATATTCAAAATTTCAGACCTATATCCTTACAAGGAATATGACACAAAAGGATTAGAAGATCAAAAATCAATTTAGTGGGAGAAGTAGATGCATGTAGCAGAAAAGCTGCAGATGGAGAAGATCATAGATCAAAGGACTGGTAAGAAGACTAGGAGGAAGACATATTTTGAGTATTTGGTAAAGTGGAAAGGACACCCAATAGAGGATTCAAGTTGGGTAAATGAAGTAGATATCTAGAAGCATGGAAAGTCAGTGCAGGAGCTCATGGACAGAAGTCCATGAATTTTTTCCTAGAGGAGTATGATGCAAAAGCATCGTCAGCAAAACGCGAGTGGAGGACAACTTAGCAACCCAGTTTTCATTTTTGAAATGATTTTTAATTTCAAAGAGAACATGTCATGAATTATTTTGAAAAGATTGTAATCAATGAGAATATTGAATGTTTAGGAGCAGAGACATCGCATGAGATTGATGGGAGATGTATTTTCTTTAATGTAGTAGATTGCAGGACATATTCAATGCATTTTCTCTTATCTGTTTGTCTCGAACATTTATTGTAATAATCCTTAGTAGTTGAAATCTTTTAATTTTATAGGGTAGCGTTAAGGTAGTCGGAGGGAAAAGCTCTATGAGCTCTTTTTGTATAAATAAATGTATTGTTTCCCAGAAGAGGCTGTTGAAGTTATTTTTATAGTTGTTGATAGTTGTTGCTGAAGTAGTTGTTGTATAGACTGTTGAAGCTTATCAGTATTATATGATCCCATGTATATTTTCATTTGAATGAATATAACAGAGAAGCATTGTTCCAAATGTTTGGTGTTTCCATTGTTGTGTCTATCTGAATGAATGGTAAGCTTTCTGCTTAATTGCAATTCTCTGTTATTTACATGTTCTTATGTTGTGAATACATTTACATGGTTGAATGCATGAATATGTAAGAGTTTAGTTAAGTTTCAATTGTTTCTCTTCATGATCTTATGCAAGGAGTGCATATTGTCCGCAAGGAGTACGCTGATAGAGTCTGTTTCGACTCAAAAGCTTAGAAGAGATAACTTGAAATTTTATTTGCAAGAAGTGCATAGTGTCCACAAGGCATGTGTTGACAGAGTCTTTTGAATCAGAAGCTCGGGAGGAGTAGCTTTAAGATTTATTTGAGAAGTCATGGGAGAAGACCTATTACAAGGTGTGCACAGACTCAAAATTAGACTAAGTGTCGAAAAGGCATTTTGAGAAGCTCAAAGTTTCAAGGAGGAAAAAGCTCAGAAGAGGTAGTGGTGAGAAGTCCTCAATAGAGTGGAGTCTTTTAATATTCCCCAAGTTAACATGCGGGATCCATTCAGAGGAAGAGGAATCGTTCCGGACCGTTAGATCTAGGAGAGTTGCACGGTGGTTAGTCATGGGTTCCTTCAAAACTTCATGAATCAGAGGATTTGGAGTGTCGAGGAGTGAAAATCACATAATTCTGAATTCACGAAGAGATCCTAGCCATTGGGTTGAAGGAGGATACGTGGTAGCAGATCCGAGAGTTCGCAGGAAACAACTTTTGAAAATTTGAATGGAGGAAGGAGAAAACTTGGCGAAGTCATGAAGGACGAAGTAGATCTAGATTGTGGATCCAGAGGAACACATGGCATATATCTGCGTGCTTCGAAAGAAATTCACTTTAGAGGAAATGATAAGTGAAGGTACGGAAAGTCCCAAAGGCCGAAGTGCCGAAGCCCATCTGCGTCATTCGTTGGCACATGGCACATGGCGGAAGATCTAGCACTTCAGAGGATTTACACTACAGGAAAAGGATAAGTAAGGGGCATTGACTAAAATTCACCCGAAGCTCCATCAGGTAAGAATTTGAATCCCATCCATCAATTTGAGTGGACACGTGGTGTCATCTCCATCTCTTTGGAGATAGAGCACTTCGGGAGAAAACGAGGGGTGAATTCCTGAAGGTCAAAGGTCCCGAAGTGTCGAAGTCCATCAGAACCATTCGTTGGAAAGGAACACATGGTGCTTGATCCACAACTTTGCGTGGAAATTAATTCGGGAAGAAAAAACTTTGGAGAGTTTGAAACTCTCGAACACCAAAGTTCTGAAGTAGATCTCAATCGTTGGTTGTCAAAAGAGTATGGGTCGGAGATCTGGTCCAAGGGATCTCTCTTGTTCGGAGTTCAGGGAAGAAGTGGTTATCTTTTTGCAAAAGCTCTTAAGTGCAAAGTCGTGAAGGGAGTTGGCCCATGGTCATATTGAATAAGTAGTCTAGCACGAGAGCTAGCACTCATATATTGGTGTTGCCAGAGGTGCCATAAAAGGTTGTGTGGGTAAATTGATCCTACAGGTGACATCAAAGGGACCTGTGTGTCATTTGTTCAGGGTCTATTGGAGGCCCAAAGAACCGATTCGGCTTAGTATTTCAAAGATCCTTGACCGCGAGGTTGAGCAGCCCCGTGGAGAGAAGGGGGGTTTGTGTCATTACAGCTAGTTGTTATGGTGATTTGAGCACTCATCATGACAAGTGGAAATTTCCTTATTAACCACTCCAATGCGACGAACAAACTAGAATGGACGATACTTGCAGTTTCACACCAAAAGGTCAAATCTATTTTTTTATTTTATTTTTAAATGAACATGCAGGCAAACTTAACCAAAGATATTAACAATTACGCATTGTTTTTTTAAATAACCTTCATGCAACTTTATCCAGCGTTATACACAAGATTATTTTTTTTATATAAAACTTGCATGCAACTTAAGCTCATCTAATTTGTGTGGCATTTGGAAATGAAATCTAACTTTATATTAATGTCCAAAATTTGTTCCAATTGGAATACTAACTATACAAAAATTTCTTCAAACAAAACAATAATTGAAATATAAAATAACGTAACCAGAATATTGTTGATATGTAAAGTTGATCTTCAAAATTGGAAAGTTGCATGTGTCTTCTGCTTTCGCCTACTAATCAAGTGACTTCACAGGTACCTCCTAGCCAACACTAGGGGTACTCTTCTTCCCCCTTATCCCCTCGATACGCAAAAGGGTCACACGCAAAATTTCATAAACTATAGCTCAAGCTTTCCCTCGCAAGGAAAGGCTTCCACCTCTTTCACAAAAATTGTTTCCCAACTCACACAAGTAAACTAATCACATCAAAATTTGACAGCATTTCGGTCATCCAGCAATAGGGTCCTTACTCCTACCTCTCCATTGTTTTTATAAGAATTTTCACCTCGACACTTGTCATTTCATACATAATTAGATAAATTTTTAATAGTTAATTAAGAGATTATTCACCCCAACACATGTCACACTTTCCCCAAGTTGCACATGTTTATTTCTTTTTAATAAAAATAATTATGCATTTTCCCTCACATACCCAATTAGTTCCTAGGATTTCTCCTAATTTTTTTCCTCGGGAAATGTGTCACTTTTTTCCTTCATTTTTTGTGTTGCCTTGATTTTCATGTCCATTGTTGGGTGGTTTTCGGCACATGGTTTTTTGTCAATGACTTTCTATTTCTAGTTAATGAATTAGGGTTGTTGACTAATCCAAGTCATTGTATTATGGTTTTGGATGTCATTGGCTCCTATATGTATATTGTATTGTAAAAAATGTATAAGATGAATGAATATAGAATGCATTGGGTTTCTCGGTTTGGGTTTCCAAGGGAAACATATTTGTGTAATGTTTGTATATGCCATTGTATCTTTTATGTTCGTTTACTGAAAATCTGTTTGCAGTAAATAATTGTACAGGGTTAAAATCTACATGATTAACTGAGAAACAATAATCACATATAAAATCAAATCATAATTGACAAAGTTTAACATGGAAACCCAATCGAGAGAAAAACATAAACTTATTTGTATAAACATATGTAGGAACCAACACATTGTTACAAATATTGTAGGCACCAACCTAATGGAGACACTAATATCCTTAATTGAGCACCAACTCAGCAAGATGTAGGCACTAACATACTGGAGACATCAATCTCCTCGAATGAGCACCAACTCAACAAGATGTAAGAACCAACCTACTGGAGACACCAATCTCCTTAACTGAGCACCAACTCAATAAGACCTATGTAGACACCAATTTAAGATCCTCATACACATATTACATCTAAATTCACCTCCATGCTTCATTCCACAGACAATCCTTCAAACCCTATTCCCATGTAGCCTTAAGGACCTAGCGAGCCTCATAGCATAATTCCTAGAATATGATCCAAGAATGTAGCATTGCAATCTCAAAATGATGTATATTGCAGCATCACAACCTAAAAATAGTGCACATTGCAATATCATAGACCTTAAGTCCTTCATAGTGCACCTTAAGAATAAGAATTTCTCAAGAAAACTCCTCTTGCACACCTTTAGACTCCAAAAAGACACCCTGACACCTTTAGCTCACCTCAGATCACTTATGTGCACCTCATAGTTGATATCTTGCTTGGATACTCTAAACATGTGAACATATATCTTGTAATTATAGTATTTATGTCCTTAATTTCAGGGCCGACCTATAAAGACTAGCTAAGCCAACCTTAATTTTTTGGTTGGGTTGTCAGACGAAAAAATTCATATCTCCTCATTCCTAGGGAGTTAGAGGGAATTTCATATACCATTGGAAAGGTCTCTAAATACGTTTTCCAACCACATAACATGTGCTCCCATTTGATATAGGTATGTAGGGTAAAATTGATCCATATGGATATCGGTGGCCTCCCACCTATTCTGATTGGTTCATTTTGGCAGTTTTCCAGTTTGGCAGTTTTTTCCTAGTTTTTGGGTCCCTAACTTCCGGGGTCGTTTTGAGGCCTTAAACAGTGTTTTTAGGGCTCTCCACAGTCAATGTATAAATGGAGTGGGAGTCTGACGGAAAAATGTGCATTCCTTGTGTTAGCGCTGGAAGTCACTCGATTGCTGGCAGGAGCAGAGCCCGACGCCCATCAGTTTTATGTCACGGTTTGTTTATGGGTGATCAAATGGATAGAGACTCGGGGGAAATGTCACTCTAACTCAGAGACCGAGTCCGGCATGTATGAAACAAAGGAGGTCTTGACCTGACTTCAATTAGTGGGTTGATTAAAAGGCAAACAGGTGGAAGACTTGATAAGAGGAGTGAACAAGCTACTTTAGGCAACATGCTTTTTGCAGTTTGTTGAAGAAAAACCCTGAACGCGAGATCCTTAGGTTCAGGGCTTCGAGGTACTGATAAGGGACTTGATTGGATTCTCCAATTCCAAGTCGTTCAGCATTAGGAAAGCCACAAGGACTGATTAGAAGCAATGCGACTGTCACAGTGATCAAATTCTACATCATCCTATAACAGTTGCAACTCGACTGGATTCTCCAATTCCGAGCAGCTCTAACACAATTTGAACAAAGATATGAAAGAAACTGACATTCATAAGGCAAGAAGTCTCAAGAGTTCATACATAACCAGAGATAACAATGCTTCATTAAATTTTTACAACCGGGAGCTCTGCTCAACCATCGATTCTTACAAAAATGGAAAAAATGCCTACACATACTTGGAGCTGACTCAGGCGTTGAAGGCGCGATCATATCATGAATTCAATTCTTGACGTTGAGGAGCTTCTCTATCAGGATCGGCTGTCAGTCTGCCTCAATCAAATCTATCCTCTGCTCCCCTGTCATACGCCTCCTTAATTCAGCATGGCTCGTGCCAGGGGGTAGCTGAGCCCTTTGAATGTTGAACTGGTGTGTGCAGGTTCCTTTGGTGAGTTAGAGACTCGGCGTGGATTTCCTGAAGAGAACTGGTACAAGGGACCCTCCTGGGTAAATTTCAGCCGGGACCTCCATACTCTGCAATAAATGGGTGACGCGAGGCTTCACCCATCCTCTTTCTTCTTTATCCACTCTGAGCAGGTACCGGGATCCAAATCACATCGAGCTGGAGTTGGTAGAGCACAGTGCCCCCCTTCTGAGAATTAATTCGGAACCTTTGGCCAAATGAAAACAAAAGCGCCCCTCTTTCAGACCTCCTTCTTGATGACCAGGCGCTAAAACCATAGGCCCAATTCTGGGCGCCATTGGAAATTTGGGGTCCGGGATTTCAAAATGCAAGAAATGAGGGGTGCCAGATTCATGAAATCCCGATAGCTGATAGGCCGATGCACCTTATGTGCTAGCCCATCCGAGCTATACAATGGTCCATGTGACCTGCTACCATATGACCGTAGCCATACAGCTTTCCATCGGGGTTTCGGACTTTTCGATGCCAAAATGCACAAGTCCACGGGACTCGCGATATGCCGAATCTCGATTTCTCCTACCACCTGTCCTCTCCTCGTGTGACTTCCCCTGTGGCCCCCACTTCCGTCATGATCGGGAAATCGCGTTTCATGATTCTGTAATGCACGAAACCTTTGCTCCCGGGATCTTCGCTATCCCGATCCTGATTAGCCGATGAAGCCCCTTGCTAAACCCTGGGCAACTGGTCAGTCCCGATAACCCGATGATCGTTGATCTGCTTTTATGGATGGATCTCAGCCGCTGATGGAAAAACTTCGCCCGCTCTCTTGACTTGCTACTACAAAATGGGATTCTCTCGTGCTATGCTCAGGTGTTTCCCGTGCAATCTGCAGGTCCAGGTGCTCTCGAGCCCAAGACAAGAATTATCGCTAACATTAGGCTCCATGGGGGATAGAGTCATCCCTGTGATGCTCTAAGAAATCATTCCGTTGCTTCAGTGCCTTGCTATTGGGCTATGGAGTCACTTATTAGGCCGAAAACATACAAAAATAAACTAAACAAGAACTAAAAGACAATATTTACAAACAGAGGAGCTATCTAAGGCTCAAATAAAACATTTTTTTAGAAAATGCCCATTCATTGGGCTGTTGAAAACCTCTTCACCCTCCAGATCCTACAACCCATATGTGTTGTTGGAGAAAATATCAGAGATTTTAAAGGGGCCGATCCAGAGGGCGTCGAACTTGCTGTGCTTGCCTTTATCCTGTTTGGGTGCGTCCCACTTAAATACCAAGTCCCCGATCTCAAACTCCTTTTTCTTGACCTTTTTGTCGAAGGCCTGCTTGATCTTCTGTTGATGACTGTAAGTTGCGTCCCTCACTTGTTCTCTGATCTGCTGCACTTCCACTATTTGATGAACTCTTCTGAGCATATGATCTGGTTCTCCCTCGTAGTCTTGAAAAAACTTCGCCGCAGGTAAGGCGAGCTGAGCAGGGAAAATTGCATCTACTCCGTAGACTAGTTGAAACGACGAAGTGCCCAGAGACTTCTTCGTGGTGACACGATCGGCCCACAGAGAAAATTTCAACTTTGAATCCCAGGCTCTTTTGTTATCCTCTAACAATTTTTTGATGATCTTTATCAGGCTTTTGTTGGAGGATTCTGCTAAACCATTTCCCTGGGGGTAGTAGGGGGTGGATTGAATTAGCGAGATCTGGAACTGCTCACAGAACTTAATTAGAGGTTCAGATTTGAAAGAAGCAGCATTATCGGTGACGATCCTGCTGGGGAAGCCAAATTGGGCTATGATATCCTCCAGGAAGCTGATAATTACTTTGTGTGATGTGCTTATGGTGCGGACAGCTTCTATCCACTTGGTGAAATAATCTGTTGCAGTCAAGATCCATTTGTGCTGACCACTTGAGGGAGGATGAATTTCTCCGATGAAGTCCAACCCCCACTGCTGAAAAGGTGCAACAGCTACTATGGGTTTTAATGGCAGCGATTTGAGCTGATGTATTCCTAAGAACTTTTGGCATTTGATGCAAGCTTTGATCTCCCTACAAACATCCGGGAATAAAGTGGGCCAGTAATACCCAGCCCAGAGTATCTTGTGAGCCATGTTTTTCCAGAAATGATGACCTCCACAAAGGCCGCTATGAAAATCATACATAACCTTCTGGGCCTCTTGTGGGTCCAGGCATCTCAGAAACACCCCTAGAGGGTCTCTCCAGTACAAGATTTGGTCGATGAGGCAATATCTAACCGCTTTGAGCTTTAGAGCCCTTGCTTTGCGTTTTCCCATTCCATCAGGGGGCTTCAACTCTTGCAGAAAATACAAGATATCCTTGTACCAGGGGCATGTTGTTAGTGATAAGGCACCCTGAGAATTTTTATTGAATGACTCAGTTTGCTGTATATTCGAGCAAGAGTTGATGTGGTTGATCCCCAGGGCTTTGAAATTGGACTCAGCCAACAACTTGGCTAAACCTTGTCCCTTTATCAACTTGGTGGGCTTAATCTCCATATCAAATTCTAGGATCTTGGCAATCCACTTCCCTCTTTTCCCATCCATGTCAGGCTATAAAAGGATGTCCTTCATAGAAGCTGAAGGAACATACGCTATCACCTTTGAGTGCAGGACATAGATCCTGAAGGCTTTGAGGGCCTTTACTAAGGCATAAGCCTATTTTTCCATGATTCCATACCTGGTTTCTGCATCTCTCAATGCCTTCCTGAAGAAGGCAATGGGTTGTTCTCGTCCTTCCTCATTTCTCTATAAAAAAACTGATGCTATTGTATCAAAAGAGGCAAAAGAGAAAATTAGGAACTCCTTGGAATAGTTAGGACTGATCAGAACAGGTGCCTCTGTCAAAGCTCTTTTTATTTGGATGAAAGATTCCCTGGGTTCATCGGTCCATTTTACTTCATTTCCCTTTCTTAGCATGGCTATGATATTTTTTACCAACTCAGCAAAATTTGAGACAAATCTCCTCAAGAAATTAATCTTCCCTAAGAAGGCTTGAACTTCTTTTTTGGATCTAGGAAGCGACAGGGTTTGAATTGCCTCAACCCTGCTAGGATCGATCCTTACTCCTCCTTCCGATACTATATGACCTAATAGCTTCCCTTATTTCATAGAAAACAAAGATTTTCTGGGATTTAAGGATAGGCCAAACCTCCGACATTTCAGAAAAACTTTCCTCAGATGGCTGCAGTGTTCTCTGTCGAACTTGGAGAAGACTTTTATATCGTCCAAGTAGATCACCAAAAACTTATCTTTTTCCCCGATAAAGGCTATGTCCATGGCTCGCTGAAATGTTGCCCCTGCATTCATCAACCCGAAAGGCATTTTGGCATACATGAATGTGCCCCAAGGAGTGGTGAAGGCCGTTTTTTCTCTGTCCTCAGGCATGACTGATATTTTATTATAACCAGAAAACCCATCAATCATGGATACCCTAGATGCACCAATTACCTTCTGTAATATGTGTTCCATGTTGGGCAAGGGATAATTGTCTTTCCTTGAGCTTTTGTTCAGGTTCTAGAAATCAACACAGAGTCTGATTTCTCCATTTTTCTTCCTTACTGGAACCAAATTAGCTATCCACTCAGAATACCTCAAGGGGACAATGATTTGGGCGTCAAACAATTTCTTGACTTCTTTCTCCATGACAGGTAATAACATGGGATTTATCTGTCTCATCTTCTTCCTGAATGGCTTAGCCTCTTCTTTCAGTGGAATCTTGTGTTCAATGACAGATGTGTCATAAGTTTTGAGGTCTTTGTAGGTCCATGAAAACACATCAACGAATTCTTTTAATAACCCAGCATATTCCGCCCTCTGTTCATGGGTTAAGCTGCATGATAATTTGACAAACTTAGGCTCCTCCTGCGTGCCGATGTTGCATTCGGCTATGTCAGCATATTTACTTGAAACACTACCCTTTATTGCCACATCATTCTTGTCAAATAGCCTTTCTAAAGGGACTATTCCCCTTGGAATGTGATTGTTAGGCAGCTGAATAATCTGGTGATTGGCAATTTTATTTGCAAACAATTCAAGGTGAATTTCACCCTCTGGGTCGGGGTCTTGATCAATGTGCAGTGCCGAGAACTCATCGATAGTCTCAAGAAAATTTATGATTTCAATGTCGTCCTCAAATACCTCCCAGTTATTTACATTGTCTGGGATGGATGTCTGTATCTTATTTCGACCTCACCATGGATCTTCGGTGGCGGAGAGGCCTTGAATAGACTAGCTAAAACAGCTAAGGAATATGTCGAGGTATTTTCTTCCCTTGGGACAAAAGTAATGTTGAAAGCTGAGAAAAAATTATCAATCAGGTCCCATACCTCATTCCTGTAACTCTTGAGCCAAGGATGCTTGGCCTGATAAACATTCCTGACCTGTTGGATTATCAATTCTGCATCTCCGAACACGGACACCTCTTCAATTCCTAATTCCTTTGCAGCCCTCATACCTAGAACAAGAGCTTCGTATTCCACCACATTGTTGGTAGTTTCAAACTCGAGCTTGTATGACAGGGATATATTCTCTTGGTAGGGCGATATGAAAATTACTCCAGCGCCAACACCCATACTGGAGGAAGCCTCATTGAAGAACATCTTCCAGATGGAGGTGATGGGAGGAGGTATCTGCTGATCAATAATAGGCTGCTTTCTTATATGTAAAGGGACCTCAGGAGTTCCAGTGATCTGTAACAAACTAGTCCCTAAGTCGGTATCAAGTGCAAAGATGGGATGGTTAGTGGGGTTTGCTTCATCACTGACAATATAGGCTAGCTAGGCCTCTTTGTACAACCTCCTGTGCTCTCCTCCAAAGACCGGAATAGTGGCATATGTGAGGTCCATCTGTAATGTCCCTCCAAGTCTTTTAATCCAAGACCTTGACAACAACATGCCGAAATTGGGAGGAACATCAGATACCACAATGTCCATGACCACGCTCTTCATGGGTAGTTGAAACAGAGAAACCACCAGGTCCTTGATGACTCCCAAAAATTGCACCCTCCTTGAATCAAAATAGTATAAATCATGATTGGCCCGGGTCACCTCTAATCCCATCTCTTCCATTACTATTTTGGGCATAAGGTTATGGGAAGCCCCTGAGTCCATGAGGCAGTTATGCAGCACTTTATCATGTATATTCAGGGATGTGTAGAAGGGAGGGGATGAATCATCTCTATCTTCTACCATGGGCCCTAAGATGACTGCAGGCTTTTCATCTTGAAGGTTTATTGAGTCATAGGGAGGCTGGGGGGGTTCAGATTGTAGCAACTTGGAGAGGGACCTTTTGAAGTCTTCATTTTTAACTAGCTCAGAGAGAGGTACAGGAATCCTAATCTTCTGATTCTCATGCTCAAAATTGAAGGAGGGGGTAGGTTTAGGAGCTTCTCTTACCTCAGTGACAGGCTCTTTGGCTGCTGGCAAAGCACTTTGAGTCTTCTTTTCTTTAGCCGTGGCTGCTGCAGTTTTGATAGGCCTATCTGCTATGAGGGGTTGGTCTGGGTTGTCAAAGTCTCCTGCTTTCTTCCTTGACCTGAGATTGTGTCTATTAGAAGTGTGACCAGGCATTTCTTCTTTCCCCAACTCATGAATTTGAGCACTCATTAGTGATTCTTCATATGCAGAATGCGTCAAATGGGGAAAAGGGGGAGTTTCTTCAATACAGTGAATTTCAGAGCCAAACTCGTCTATCTCCTCTCTTTCCTCATGATCAACTAGGTTGTTTTGGAGGGGGGTTTAAACCCTTTGATATTCTCTGTCCTTTCCCCTCTGTTCCCTCGGGAGGACCTAAGGTATATTGTTAGCAGGTCTTCTGAAACCTCTATTATCATTGTTTTAGGGATTTCTGTACATGGGCTTCCCTTCAAATTCCAACCTCTCTATCTTGGCAGCAAGTGATTTTAGTGTTCTAGTTGTCTCATCTATCTGATGGGGCAGGGGAGAGGAACTGGATGAAGAAGCTTCAGGCCTGTTTTTGGACGTACTTCTATCACCTATGTTTCTGAGTCGGTTGACAGTCAATATGTTAGATTCTACCTCCACGGCTGCATCCTGCATGTGGGCCAGTGTAGCAGCTCTTCTCTCTCTCAGCAGTAGGCAGAAATCAGGATCAAAGGCGCTGGAGTAAGTGATCATTGCAGAGGCTTCGAAGGGTTTTATCTCAGCAGGGATTCTGTGGTACATCTTATTAAATCTGTTGGAGAAGTCAGAAACAGACTCTTTTTCCTTTCTCTTCAACGACCCAAACTCTGTCATGTAATACATGAAGTCTTTTTTATCTCCCCACTGTCTCAAAAAGGCATTATCTAGAGCTCTGATCCCATCAATAGATTCAGGAGGCAGGGACCTGAACCATTTTCTAGCCTCTCCTTGGAGACTATGGACAAAAATTCTCATCCATACGTCTATGTGCATGATAACATTATCATCTGCGAAAGTGTAAAAGGATTCTAGGTGCTCTTCAGTAGTTATGTCCCCCTCGCCTGTAAAATTGGGCAGCGGCTTTAGGTATCCTTCTGGTGGGAGGACATTGAGAGGCTGTGGCAGCACGAGGGGAGCGTATCTAGCGGCTATGATGACTTCTATTTCGGTCATAGGGGGATTTGCTCCGGCCATAGGAATATTAGGTAGAGGAGAACTCGGAGGAGAAGGATTTCATGAAGGGGCTGCCGGGAATGAACCTCAGAGTGGGGTGGGGAACAAGAGGGGATTCAAGGAGAAGGCTAACTCGCTCGAGCCAGCAGGTGCTCCTCCTTGTGCAGGAGTGGGGAAATCTTCTGTGGTCATGGTTCTATGCTAAGGTAAAGCTTCAGAGGAGAGGGGAGTGATGAGGATTTCTCCCTCCAATCCCAGACCAGGAGGGGAAAACTCAGCAGGAACACTCCCAAAATTCAGGAAACGGGAAACTTGTGAGGGGGGTCTATCAAGAAACTGATGGGGAGAAAACAGAGTTCTTACATAAGGAGATGGTGGATTACCTGTTTCGGCAGTGGAAGCTTCTTCTTCAGGGGCCTTTCCTTGTCTGAGAACCACCTCTGGATCGGTTTGAGGTGTAGCTAGGGCAGTTATGGATGAGACCACGTGTGTCTTCCTCTGAAAGCCACAATTGATAGAGTAGGTTTTCCCCAGCGGAGTCGTCACAATGGAGTCGCCAGGTGCACAACAACAATCTCAATAGTTTTGATATCTGATGCACCTTCAGAATCAGCTAATCGTTGTCGTTCAATCCCGGGGAAAATATTCAACTTCATCCCCGGCAACGGCGCCAAAAATGTTAGCGCTGGAAGTCGCTCCTGGATTGCTAGCAGGAGCAGAGCCCGACGCCCATCAGTTTTATGTCACAATTTGTTTATGGGTGATCAAATGGATAGAGACTCGGGGGAAATGTCACTCTAACTCAGAGACTGAGTCCGGCATGTATGAAACAAAGGAGGTCTTGACCTGACTTCAATCAGTGGGTTGATTAAAAGGCGAATAGGTGGAAGACTTGATAAGAGGAGTGAACAAGCTACTTTAGGCAACAGGCTTTCTGCAGTTTGTTGAAGAAAAACCCCGAACATGAGATCCTTAGGTTCAGGGCTTCGAGGTACTGATAAGGGACTTGATTGGATTCTCCAATTCCAGGTTGTTCAGCATTAGGAAAGCCACAAGGACTGATTAGAAGCAATGTGACTGTCATAGTGATCAAATTCTACATCATCCTATAACAGTTGCAACTCGACTGGATTCTCCAATTCCGAGCAGCTCTAACACAATTTGAACAAAGATATGAAAGAAACTGACATTCATAAGGCAAGAAGTCTCAAGAGTTCATACATAACCAGAGATAACAGTGCTTCATTAAAGTTTTACAACTGGGAGCTCTGCTCAACCATCGATTCTTACAAAAATGGAAAAAATGCCTACATATACTTGGAGCTGACTCAGGCGCTGAAGGCATGATCATATCATGAATTAAATGCTTGACGTTGAGGAGCTTCTCTATCAGGATGGGTTGTCAGTCTGCCTCAATCAAATCTATCCTTTGCTCCCCTATCATACACCTCCTTAATTCAGCATGGCTCGTGCCAAGGGGTAGCTGAGCCCTTTGAATGTTAAACTGGCGTGTGCAAGTTCCTCTGGTGAGTTGGAGACTCGGCGTGGCTTTCCTGAAGAGAACCGGTACAAGGGACCCTCCTGGGTAAATTTTATCCGGGATTTCCATACTCTGCAATAAATGGGTGACACGAGGCTTCACCCATCCTCTTTCTTCTTTATCCACTCTGAGCGGGTACCGGGATCCAAATCACATCGAGCTGGAGTCGGTAGAGCACAGTGCCCCCCTTCTGAGAATTAATTCGGAACCTTTGGCCAAATGAAAATGAAAGCGCCCCTCTTTCAGACCTCCTTCTTGATGACCAGGCGCTAAAACCATAGGCCCGATTCTGGGCGCCATCGGAAATTCAGAGTTCGGGATTTCAAAATGCAAGAAATGAGGGGTGATAGATTCCTGAAATCCCGATAGCCGATACGCCGATGCACCTTATGCGCTAGCCCATCCGAGCTATACAATGGTCCATGTGACCTGCTACTATATGACCGCAACCATACAGCTTTCCATCGGGGTTTCAGACTTTTCGATGCCAAAATGCACAAGTCCACGAGACTCGCGATATGCTGAATCCCGATTTCTCCTACCACCTGTCCTCTCCTCGTGTGACTTCCCCTGTGGCCCCCACTTCCGTCACGATCGGGAAATCACGTTTCGCGATTCTGTAATGCACGAAACCTTTGCTCCCGGGATCTCTGCTATCCCGATCCCGATTAGCCGATGAAGCCCCTTGCTAAACCCTAGGCAACTGGTCGGTCCCGATAACCCGATGATCGTCGATCTTCTTTTATGGATGGATCTCGGCCGCCGACGGAAAAACTTTTCCCGCTCGCTTGACTTGCTGCTACAAAATGGGATTCTCTTGTGCTATGCTCAGGTGTTTCCCGTGCAATCTGCAGGTCCGAGTGCTCTCGAGCCTAGGACAAGAATTATCGCTAACACCTTGGATAGACCTTTCCAACATGAAATTGTGCACCTAAAATGGAGAGCGTATGCAAAAGTTACGACCCCAGGAAGTTGATGTACTAGCTTACCCCAATGGGGCCCAGATGACTTTTGGAGCTTCATCTCCTAGGGTTAGGTTTTTGGATGTCTAGGATTTTGACATTCATTTTTATTGTAAACAGGACTTCAAAGCCTCATTGTAATCATCTTCTTTTGAGTGAGCGCAACCGTCACATCTCTTCTCAGAGATAAGCCGCCACCATTCCAGCAAGCTCGTTTTCTGTTGCATTTTAGAGTTTCAACTTATTTCCTTATTGAATAGAAAACCAATTTTATTGTATCTCTATTATTCTGTGTTAAGAATGTTTTAATAATCTGTATTCATTTCGTTCTGCTCATAAAATCTGTATCAAAAATTCCTTCAAATATAAGGTATCCAAATTGATCATCAAAAATCCAAAAACAATATTTTCAGCAATCTCTGTCTTGCAATATTTATCTTGGACATTTGTAGGCTTGTAATATGCTCCCCCTATATTTGATATCAATGAAAAGAATATTTCCAATATTAAGATTTCTACAAGTTGTATAAAGATAATAGGAAAGGAAGAAATAGAAGGAAGGAAGTAATCATACTTGAGCAACATATTTGTAAGTTTCCCATTCTTTTCAACTAATTTTGGAAATATTTTCTTAGTGGCCTTTTTGGAGGGATAATCAATGTTGAAAATAATTGCAATATCATGTGAACTCCACCATGCCTTTCTTAGAGAATTTGACATCAAATATGCTTTCATTAGTAATCATTTTAAAATTGTTTAGCTATATAAATATATATAAAAAAATGATCATGTTAAGGACATGCTCTCCATTATATGTGGTGATAGTCAAAGTTTCATATCGTAGGGTATAAATGGGTCAAAATATATTGAAAATCGAAATCATGTTAAGGGCACATTGTCCACTAAATATAGTGATGGTCAAGGTTTCATACAATGGAGATATAATTAGGATCAAAACTCTAGAATATAAGATCGGATTAGTGTTTATAATATATAATGTTTCTTCTAGTACGGTGGGTTAGCTCGAGTGGTTGAGAGTTGTGAATTTCAGGAAGGAGGTTATGGGGTCAAGTCCCTAGTCTTGTTGCCTTTGTAGATAATATTGTGCCTCACTCAATGTCCCCATTGAGTTAAGTTGTCAAAAATACGACCAGTTGATTTACCTCCCCTGTACCATCCTTGAAATGAGGGGAAGTACCTAGAGGGTTTCCTGGAATGTGTATTCCATTGAAATATATATATATAAATTTTCTTCTAATTTATAAATTTATTTCATTTATACATTTCAAATTTCAAGTTTAAAATTTATTTTGTATTATTATGAAAAACTATAAAACTTACACTTTTTTTTTATTATTATGAAAAACAATAAAACTAATAAATCAAATTAAATTTACTTGTGAACTCGCCCCTTTAATAGGTAGTGTATATGAATATTAAAAATCGCCTTCTATATATCACCACTTGATATAGTGATCATTAGAGAACCCCGACCCAATCTCCTTCATTCATTTTGTTAGGTACCTAACCTCCCTAACCCCTCACGTAGGTATATTAATATATTTCCATGTAATAAAGGCCAATATTAATAAGGCCTAGAAATAAGGAAGAATAAGTCAAATGTAAGAAGACCTAATAGAAGCTTTCACTTCTAGAAGGATCTTCCTCTAGATTGTTCTTTTGGATAGATAGATTTACTATAAATAGGAGTAGAGGGTATGAGAAGTTTTGTCTTGGATATTATTGTAATAGAGATTTTCTCTACTGGAGGTTGCCCCCTCGAAGAGGTAAGTGAACATTTCTATCAATAATAAAGCTTCTCTTTCTAGTGTTATTTTGGGATTATTCTGGTATTGATCCGGTTACATTATTGTTGTTTTGTCATTGCTTGCTAAATATTTATGTTTTTCATACTATATTTTATCTGGATTATTACAAGTGGAATCAGAGCTCTTTCCTTGGCAGAAAATTGTCGGTTATTTTTTTTCAAGGTAGAGACATATTTTGGCATCTTAAAGCTACAGAGATCTATTGTTACATGCATAAAGCCATGGTCGAGTAATACATCTAGAAAATACAAGTTGTACTTAAGAACACATCTATTGGCCACCCTTATAACCCCTTTTGGTACCCCTTTGAGTGATAGTGCATCAGACAACACATGTATACAGATTGGCCTAGATCTCCTTAAGCCCTCCATAAATAAACCAATCAGTCTCCTGAATTCTATAGTGCCACCGATAATATCACTTGGGAAGATACTCTCTAGTACTTGGGTAGTCAGGTAGTACGGCTAAGGGCACATTCTAGCTTCCTTAGTTGGTGCCCTGAGATATTGGGTCGAGTACTACTATTGGACCCTATGCGTATATCAAAGAGCTATAACACAAGGAAAACCCTTTTTTGTAGACACCCTGCATACCCTAACCCTTGGGATGGAAACACAAAAAAAACAGACAAGATCTATTGTCGTGCAACTATGCCTCCTGCATTCTGGTTGTGAAATTACTACACATTTCTTCCTATTAATAAATTGGAAATTTCAACACTGCAGTATTCTTCAAATCGAAGTATATTTCCACAGGAGTAAAAAAAAAAGTTTGGATCTTGTTGGCACAATTATTTGAGCCCTATCCCATTGGATTCCTCTCTTCATCTCGATCACAGTCATAACTATCATTTTTCAACAAAAAACATTTTCTGTGGACTCGAACCCCTTTTGAAACCCTTATTTGGTCCTTACCCCATTGGATTCCCCTCGTCGTTCTGATCATCATGATACCCTTCACCCATAACCCATTTTATGTGTGGTCCCACCTATCCCTTTATGTTTTCCCTTTTCATCATGGCCCACACCCATAGCCAAGACTTGCAAGCCCGCTTCAATTCCTTGTCCTCTACTTTCACAGAGACCCAACAGGAAGTGAGGCAGTTTAGTGTCAATATTGCCACCATCAATAAGAACATGCATTCCTCCATAGATGTAAGAATGGAAACCATCAAACAGGACCTCTCTACCCACCTTGCATCCTTCACTGACATGATCGATGCCAAGTTGAATATCCTTGTAGACCTTACCTCCTTTGACCCACCTTTGCACGCTGAAGGTGAAACTTCCTCCAATTCTCAAAATTTTCAACCCCATCACTTTCAGCGTGATTTACGCCTTCCACGTGTGGATGTGAACAAATATGATGGTTCAGATCCCATTGGTTGGGTAACTCAAATGGAACATTATTTCTCTTTGTATGACATTACAAATGAATTGGCCAAACTCCGGTATGGTGTTCTACATCTAGATCAAGAACGTTGGCAATGGTGGCAATGGAGAAAAAATGCCCCCCAAGGGTATCTGGCTTGGACATAATTTGTTGTAGATCTTTATGAATGCTTTAACACTGACACCAACCATTTAAGTTGTTTGACAAAGTTGAAACAATATGGAACAGTGGAAGACTTTATAGCTTATTTTGAGCGATTGACTTCAATATCGTTGACAGAGCCACTGCTGCCAGCAGGTGTCTATAGCCTCGAAAGGGATGTCATTTAACCCACTCAAATTCTTTAATCCCATCCAATAGTTGTATCCACATGATGTATACTTCCATAAAAGTTAATTTAAAATCATATACCTGCTACCTCTCAACCTGACATTGCTTTGTTTCCAGCAGGCCTATTCAGTACCCCGACGAAGTTGTCTTGGTATCATGTGTGCATTTACCCACTGCCAACAAGCCTGTTCAGTACCCCGATGGGTTTACACACACTTCCCACACTTAAGTGCTTCCAACCCTCTTATGCCACTTTTAAATAATAATAAAATTATAGATTTATTGATAACCAAGAGAGTGGGGTGATACCAAAGGTTAATTGCAATATAGGTGAACAATTGATCATTTTTTTTTATTTGCTTTCAAAACTAGAAGTTTTATCATGGTTTACATATTTTAGATTTCGGTTAAGAAATCATCTAGAGAATGGGGAAGCACTTAAAAGTGATCTTTTAAGAATAGGGATGGTGTAAAAATTCTAAGGATAATCGTAATTCCCAAAGATCTTGACGCATTTCAGGGGTAATACTCTGACAAAGACCATTTAGGATTTCATAGTACTCAACTGACTTATAAATAAATTATCTGAGTTGAACCTTAACATCAGAAACTGTTTCAACTGTTTCAAATTGCTTTTAAAAACATAATTCTTGAAATGAATGCTTCCTTCGACATTCTCTCTTTGATCAGAAATATATTTATTCAAAAAGACAGACAAGAAGAAATTTCAATCAAAGAAAGCAAAAAAAACAAACACACAACAAACTGAATCAGATTTTATTAATGGGATTAAAAATCAAAAGTATATCAAAACAAACAAAATTGAAATAGCAAAAGCTCACTTTTAAGAAGAATCTGACCAAAAACAAAACTAGACCAACCTCTCATAGAGAAAGAGGATCAAAAGGAAGAACAACACACTTCAGAGTTTTTCATATAGGAAGGTTCTTTTCTTAAGATAGTGATGCACAATACATCATTTTGACCAAGCTTATTATTAAAAGTCAAGAAAAATCCTTAACCAAGATGAGTGCAATTACGTGCAGTGGTAAGCTATGTTTGTTAGGGTAAAACTAAGATCAAGTCCCTAATCTCTTTATTTATGCTTCAAAATATTTGAAATCATTGCATGATGCTGCCAAGTTTTGAAAAAGAAACATTTAATCAAGACAACTGCGAAAAGGAAAAAGAAAGGAAATGAAAGAATACTTCCTTGACAACATTTAGACGATGGTTCTCTTTACATAACCGCGTACCTTCATAACTGCATTATTCAAAAGAAAAATGTGAAAAGGAAAGAAAAACCCAAAAGGACTATATTCCTACGCCTACTCTAATTTCTACATATATCAAAACACTAAGTAAAATTGTATTTCCAGTGCAGCCACAAGAGCATCTTCAATCCTGCAAGGCATAAAAAGTCGAAAATCCGAATAAAAGAATGTAGTATTCGCAGATACAAAAGAAATATGTCGTGCTTACCTCCTATATATTCATTTAAAAACAAAGAAAGCATGACCTTACCATTCTTTTGAAACTTCTTGATGTATGAATCCTCCAGCCATTCTAAGATCCTGTCATAAAAATTAGGATGAAAACTATGACTTCGACGAACTAGATCTGTCAATGGGGAACACATCATAAGAGGATTCATGACATCAATTAGATTATTGGTTTGAACACTTCCTTTGATGAGATAGATCATTTCACAACACAGAGCATAATCATTAAAATTTGAACTAACCAATGAATGAATATGCAATGTAGAATATTTGATCTCCATGAGAATGAGTGCATTGTCCTTTTAAAAAATAAATTGTGTAAAATCATCTTGAAACATGTATTTTTTCCATGTAAGTGATGAAAGTGAAAGAGAGTCAAATCTGACTTCATAAATGTTATGTTCAAGATTAATTTCACCAAATTTTGGCATATCGAAAAGATCTGATTGTGATGGCAAATATTAAGATATCATGGGTAAAGTATCATGTCCACCCAAATCTAATAAGAGATCGAGATATAAAGAGTAAAAGGAATCAGAAATGAGCACATGAAAAGAATCTCTTGAGCTATGATATTTAACAATGGTATTCTCAAGACATTCTTCTTCACTTTCCTTAAAACTTTCACTCTGTTTTGGTGATAAATCCTTCAACATAATATGATCGTCTAAATTTGCCTCATGTATGATAGACAATTCAAAACTTTCATGATAAACATATAATCTTTCCTGTGGATAATGTATGATTTGTGGATGAAGTTTTAAGGTTTCTTCTTCAAATTGCAGATTTACATCTCTAATCAGTGTTGAGACCTGAAATTAACATCCCCACTACCATATTATACTCCTCATCTATACATTTTTGGCTTACCTAAGCTTGGGTGAATGACAAGAATGCTACCATTAGCCATTGATAAGTTCATAAGGTAAAGTGTGATTAATTTATGCATTTTGTGGTTTATTGAGCTAGGAAATTAAACATTTCATGTACTAATGCTTCAATTTGCCATGTATAATCTTTGACCTCTAGATAAATCCAGCCTTCTTGTACCATCTCAACTATCTGGTACGTGCGCACCAAGACTGCCACTGTCTGAACTTGGTACCAAGCACATCCGGTACTGAATCTCACCTGTTGCGATCCGGTACCAACGGTCGTGGACTGTCGTGATCGAGTACCACCATTTGTGCATTGTCATGATCCGGTACCACCATTTGTGCACTATCGTGGTCTGGTACCATCTACCTGTCATGATCCGGTACCAATATAGAGAGCCGAATGTACCAAGTTTAGTCCAGATCATGCCCAAGACAATTGTTAGATGTTTATTTTCTTTAGCAAGGCTATTTTAGAATAGTGTGTTGATTGCCTCATCCTCATGCACTTTGTGTCATGAGGATGAAGCTAAAATATGTAACCGAATAATTAAAATTAACAATTGACTGATTTGCAAATCATTTCACCTCCTTGTGTTTCACGACTAAGACTGTTAAATAGTTGTGGCAAGGATGCTGGAAGTGTGGAGAGAGTTATAATATTACTTAAAATAGTACAACTTAAAATAGGATTTCCATTATATGATTGCTTAGAGATCTTTACTTATGCTCTGTTTTTATGAATTTGATTTTCCTTCATAGACATGAATGTTGGCAGCAGTAGTCAGGCATATCTGAAGAAGAACTAGTGAAGTTCACAACAACACATTGTGAACCACAACATACTCAGTATATTGACTGTTGAACTACCCATGCTATGTCTTGATGATTGATGTGTGATTTCCCTTTCATAAGTGTGGATTGCATAGTTAGTTTTATGGGTCAGATAGCAGAGTTGATCTATCAAACCAACTCCATCTCATACTTGCATGTGCCATAATGGAGTAGATAGCCTCTCTGTGAAAGACAACCAAGTGCATTTTAGTTTGTTATTTTGTTTTGTTTCCAGCATACATAATTTAGAATAGTTCTATACTCATGAAATTAGAATTACCTTTCTTATTGGTGTCTTGTAACTTTGTTGATTACGAATCCTGGATTGATAATTGATGAATAAATTATACTAAACATATAAGCAACACAACATTTTGGTGTCGTTGTCAGGGAGTTGCAAACGGTAGGAAGTGATTTTTAGCTTAGATTGTTTGCATAAATTTTTAAAGGCTTCTTGAGGGAGGAGGATAAAACATTTAAGACGTGAGTAAAGAGCCACATGGCCACTAGAGTGGGGTTCTCCGAAGCCAGGTTTCCTTCTTACCTTCTAGATAGAATTAGGATTTCAATTCATTTGAGAATCAAATTTCCATTTTATGCATAGATATAGAGATGACAAGGGTAGATTTGTAAGCTCTAAAGATTCAAAAACAACCCCCCCCCCACTAATCCAACTGACACTGGTGCAGGAAAACTTCCACCAAGAGAAAATTCAAGGGGAGCCAGCGAGGCTCCAGAAGGAGAACCTAAAATAGAAGAATCGACACTTGGGCAAGAAGAACGTGAGTCTACTGAACATTTAGGAGACACAGAAAATCCAGTTTCCGAACCATCCATTAGTAGAATGGAAGAAGAAGAAGGAAATGTAGCCACAGAGACTGAAAATTTTGGGTTTCCAATCTTGGATATTTCCAGAAACATTAGCATGAAGAATATCCCACTATCATCGTTACCCACTTTCAGAGTTATGTCAACTAAAGATCTAGATTTATTTTTGTTTGAGTTTGACATATTATGTAGAAGCTATAACTACTCAGACGATGCCCCAAAAATTAAGCTCTTTCCTGCTACAATAAAAGATTCAGCCTTAAGATGGTTCATGAGATTAGGAGAAAATACAATCCTCTCTTGGGATCAGATGAAAGACACATTTATACGGAAATACCAAGACTATGGTAAGGATAATGCTAAAAATGACATTTTTAAAATGCAGCAAACAGAAGATGAAAGCCCTGAAGACTACCTAGAAAGATTCTTATACAACTATCATAAGTCAAAACTATTCACCACAGACCCAGCTGTAGTAAGAACTGTATTCTTGAAAGGTCTTAGAGATGACTGCATAGAAGTTTTAAACTTGTTGAGTTCAAGAGATGTACACCAAAATCCTTTTTCAGAAATCGCAGATTACTGTAGGAGATACTCAATAGGACAAGCTAAAATAGGCAAAGGACCAAGAGATCCTTTTAGAAGAAATACAAAACAAAGCTCAGGGACTGTCACCAGAACTGAGTTAGGAAACTTATTGGAGAACTTTAAAACAAACATCTTGAGCACAATCAATAACCAGTTAGATACTCTAAAACTGAAAATGAAACAAGAAGAAGAGGTTGCTTTAGCAATATTTTGTCATAGATGCCAAAAGAAGCACAGTGAGAAAGAATGTCCATTAAATGTCATAGAAATCTGTGGTCTGTGTACACTAGAACACCCCACATCTGAGTGTCCAACTTTGCTTGTGCTACAAGCCATGTATAGGGGAGGAGGATTCTCACAAGAACAGCCATACCCTTCCAGAAGACCTTGGAGAGCCCAAAACCCCAATACATTTTATGACCCTAATGCACAATATCAACAACAACAATGGGGTCCTTCCCCAATGGCCTATCCACAATGGACACCTCAGAAAACTCAACCTTGGAAACAAGGTTGGAGGGGACCTATGTATGGAAATACCTCTTACCCTACATATCCACAATACCCTGCAAACATTTCCCAATTACTCCCTGGATTCAACCCACCACAAATGCAAGCTTTTTAGTCATCTATTATAAATCATCCTCCAAACCAGGACACCCTATGGTTCTTGGCCTCCCTTGGCTGGCCACAGAAGATGCCTTTATCAGCTGTCGGTCTAGTGAGATGACTATATCCAATGGCACACATAGCCAAAAACTTGTTCTCTTCCTTCTTGCCCAACCGGCACAGGAAATACCTGTTTGGTTAGAAAACCCTTATGGAGAGGAAGATTGCATCAGACCCCTGTTAACACTTGAACAAGTAAGAGGAATACAAGAACAATCGGATGAACAAGTCTTAAGTTTATTTCTGGCTGATAAAAATTGCATTGAATACCCAAGGTCTTTTGCAGAATTGTCACATATTTTTAGTTCTGAATTTCAACAAACTTGGCACCCTGATATCACTCAATTATATACCTTATCACCAGCCCCCTCAAAGAAGGAAGAAACTACTGAACTCGTTGATATTAGACCAGGAAAACCTTTGTATATCAACTCTAGTTTGGAACCAGAACAAGACATAAGTAATTGAAATGCTCCAAAGACAATTTGATGCCTTTGCATGGGATTATGTAGACATGAAAGGCATTCACCCTGACACATGCACACATCATATCTACAGTAATGACCAAATCAGACCAGTTAGACAGCCTCAATGAAGGATGAATCCAACCCTTAGAGATATTGTAAAAGAAGAATTGCAAAAACTCCTTCGAGCCAATCTCATATACCCCATTTCAGATAGTCAATGGGTATCTCCACTTGTCAAAGTTCCCAAGGAAAATGGAAAGTGGAGGATATGTGTAGACTTCTGGGAGTTGAACAAAGCCACCCATAGGGATTATTTTCCCTTACCATTTATTGATCAGGTGTTGGAGACCTTGTCCGAAAAGAAGTATTTTTCATTCCTAGATGGGTTTAGTGGTTACAACTAGATAAAAATAGCACCCAAAGACCAGGACACTTTCACCTGCCCTTGGGGTACGTATGCTTATAGGGTGCTTCCTTTTGGACTTTGCAATGCCCCAGCCACTTTTCAAAGGGTTGTCCTAGCCATTTTCTCCGACTTGACCAATGATTGCGTGGAAGTCTACATGGATGACTTTACAGTCCATGGACAAGACTTTCAGGAAGCATTGACCAGTCTAGAAAAAGTCTTGATTAGGTGTAATGAAACTAATATTTCCTTAAGTAATGAAAAGTAAAAAATGATGCTCACTGAAGGTATTGTTTTGGGACATCACATTTCTGGTTCTGGAATGAGAGTTGATCCGGCAAAGATTTACATTATTACACAAATTAGAATACCTTCCTCACAAAAGGAAGTTCACAGCTTTTTAGGACATGTGGGCTACTATAGAAGATTCATTCTGAATTTTACAAGCCTAGCTACCCCTTTATTCAAGTTATTATCTAAAGAAGCCGAATTTAAGTGGGATGATGAATGCCAAATATCTTTTGAAATTCTAAAACAGAAATTGTCAACTACCCCTGTATTAAGAGGACCAAATTGGTCCCTTCCTTTTCATATATGTACCGATGCCTCAGACACAGCCCTTGGGGAAGTTCTTGGACAAAGAGAAAATCAAATGCCCTATGCTATTTACTTTGTCAATAAAAATCTGTCTCCAGTTGAAGTTAATTATACGGTCATAGAAAAAGAATTGCTATATCTAGTCCATGCTATCAATAAATTTAGACACTATATTACAAGATATTAAGCTTTTGTACACACAGATCATTCAACCATCAAATTTTTAATGAACAAACCTATAACAAATCCTAGAGTTACACAATGGATCTTATTATTTCAAGAGTTTAATATCAACATTATTGATAGACCTGGTAAAGATAATCTTGTGGTTGATTTCTTATCTAGAATGATTCATCTGGGAGATAACACACCAGTAGAAGATAAATTTCCTGATGAAAATTTATTTTCTATTTCTACATTCACTCCTTGGTATGTAGATGTAGCTAACTATCTTGTGACAGGGAAGATGCCTCAGAAATTGTTTCCTTAGAGAAAAATAGAAAGTAATTCAACTAAGTGCAAATTACATGTGGCACGATGATTGCCTCTACAAAATAGGACCAGATTTGGTGATCAGGAGATGTGTAAGGGAAGATGAAATTCATGATATTCTGCAAGCTTTCCATGATGGTCCCTGTGGAGGACACTTCGCAGACAAGAGGACTGCTTACAAAGTTCTGCAATCTGGTTACTACTGGCCTCATATTTTCCGAGATGCTAAAACCTATGTATCCAATTGTGATGAATGCCAATGAATGGGTAAGCCTACTACACGAGACCAAATGCCACTTCAAGACCAAGTAGTTATTGAGCCTTTTGAGAAGTGGGCATTAGATTTTGTAGGACCCATTAACCCTGCATCTAAAAAGAAAAAGTATATACTTGTATGCACCGACTATGTGACTAAATGGGTTGAAGCAAAAGCTTTACCAGCCACAAGTGAACAATCAGTGGTAGAATTCCTTTTTAATGATATCTTTACTAGATTTGGTGTACCTCGAGAGATTGTGACTGATCAGGGAACTCAATTTACCTCTCATCTAGTTAAATCTATTAAAGAACAGTACCAAATCAAACACAGGAAATCTACACCCTACCATCCACAAGCAAATGGACAAGTAGAATCTACCAACAAAGTTATTGAGTCCATTCTTAACAAAACAGTACAACTACACCACAAGGATTGGGATGACAGATTATTAGAAGCCTTATGGGCTTATAGAATCACTTGGAGTAATACAACAAGACATACACCCTATGAGTTGGTGTATGGGAAGCCGATGCTTCTCCCCATAGAATTCCAGATCAAAACATTCAAGACTGCAGTACAAGTTGGCATGAGCTTGGATGAAGCCCAGCAACAAATACTCTTGCAGCTTAATGAGTTGGATGAAATCAGGTAGGAAGCACTTCAAAGAACCACCCTCATTCAAGAGCAAAGAACAAAATGGCATGACAAGTATCTCAAAAAGAAAAATTTTCAACAAGGAGATTGGGCCCTGCTGTATGACAGCAGATTCAAGAACTTCAAAGGTAAGTTAACTACTTGTTGGATGGGACCTTATGAAATTGACATTGTCTACGATAATGGTTCAATCAGGATAAAGACAATTGATGAACAACAGACACCACTACTTGTGAATGGTCACCGGTTGCGAATTTACAACAAACCCCTGTCAAAAGAGGAATTCATGACTCGTATACTATAGAATTCAGATATGTAGGTGATCAGTAAGGTAGGAAACCCTCCTATTGATCCACATTGATTGATTGGTTTATTTGAAACTTTTGTACATAGGTGTGGATTGAGTTTTGTTAATAAGCTGAAGGTAACAAGAGATTCTTACCTCCTTTTGTTTTACTTTCACATTTTTTTTTGTAAATAAATTTCTATAATTTATTTTATCCTTCACGAACTTGCTAAACATCAGTTTGTAGGCATCAACAATATTCTATTCTGCTTTGGTACCATAAATCTTGTTCTGGTGCGGTACCGGCAGTCCGGTACCAGTAGTCTGTCCTTCTACAGTAATATCAGGACATATTACCTAATTGACAAAGCATGCTACGCATATTTCAAAATCTTATGTCAATTAATCTGAAGTACAAAGCCATGCAACAACCACTTAAGCTGGAACCAAGAAGCCGAATGCAGTATCAAATGGCAGCCCTTGTGAAGCAATAATTTCTTTTGGTTCTGTTGACAACTAAAGGGAAGTATTTTAATTTCTTTTGGTTCTATTGCTAGCTAAAAAGAAGTATTTTAATTTCTTTTGGTTCTGTTGCTAGCTAAAAATAAGTATTTTAATTTCTTTTGGTTATGTTGCTTAAAAACAAAAGAAAAAAAGGACACAATATTTACCTATAAATGCTCAAAGAACCATAATCCGCTTCAAAGACTATAAGTTGTCTTTATCTAGTATTTCAACATGATTAAAGGGACAAAAATATATTAGCCTACAAGTAACTAGCTCATCCTAACCAGACTTCAATAGTATTCATTGGATTATCTTACTAAAGAGTAACATATGAGTATATGAACACTCTCTACCATGGGCACACTAGGAAATTTATTATGGAAGAGGATGTACCAGTACCCTAAGGAAACTTTAGGTCATTCTCTTATGGAAAAACTCAGAAAAAATTATACATCTGGATCACTCTAAAGAAATAATGTGCATAAAAAGTTTATTTTTCCTTCAAACAAATCTTTAAAAGACATTCAAAGAAGAGAATATACCTTCCAACCCAATACCATCCCAGCCTGTAAAAATGTTTTCAGACGAGCCTCCCCTGTC
>ML785536.1:265098-276885 GCA_009831015.1 Picea engelmannii | reverse complement strand
GGTAGATGTAGGAGAGAAAGAGAGGATATATAGTGGGAGGGGGGAGGGAGAGACAAAGGGAGGAGGGGGGGTGGAGAGATAATCTGTGAGTGTGAGAGGAGGGACAAGAGGGTTGGAAAAAGAGTGTTGGATTGTGTGAGAGGGAGGGAGAGGGAGAGGGAGACAAAGAGAGAGTGTAACACCTTGTTTCCCCCAGTCTGTAAAAATAATTATATTGGCCAAGAACTATGGCAAACTCAAAGATGTGAATGTTTGATTTGACAGACCTTTGCATAAAAGGTCGATGAATGTAAATTATGTTATGGATATGTGTTGCATGACTGCTAGGAGAGGGATGTGCTAAAAGAGACCATGATGGCTAATAAGAGGTGGTGGAAGGGACCTGGAATGGTTGCGTTAACTTCCACTGAGCCAATACTGTATCGGTTTATACTTGCTTAAAAACCAAAGCAGCTCTCTAACCCTGGAATGGATTTCCCGTCAAATTGGTAGGTGGAGAGGCTCCTCAAGAGTTAATGAGGGGATGGGGGTGAACTGCCCATTCGTAACAACCCTCAGACCTGACCATGGACGGTGGAATTCGCGTCGCACGCAACCTTGTAGACAAATTGGCAAGGGAGAAAATGTGGTAAGGGGGAGAGCGTGCGTGACGGGGCTCGTGGAGGAGAACTGGAGAAAACCCTGGAAACGCAGGGAGTTCTGAGTATCAGGAGAAGGAGAGTAACCTTCATCCTAGATTATTTTCCTATATCAGGAGAAGGAGAGTAACCTTCATCCTTGATTTCTATTGAGCTGGAAGTAGGAGACTGGACCTCAAAGCATCGTGGTCTAGCTCGGGGGTGGCTAGTGGTAAATCCGTTTGGAGTCACTGAGCCTACGGTTGGGTGGAAACAGGCACCCCTCTTAGTAGTTGAATCACGTCGATGGATCTGGTAAGTGTTTTATGCCTTGTATTTCGAATTGAATATCATGAATACATGCTTATGTTTATATGCCCATAATAATTTCTGTGTGGAATTATTACCTGGTGTTTTAAACCAGAAATAATGGATGCATGTGTATGCTTATATGTCATTGTTGGTTTCAGTACAAATGGTTAAGTCTGGGGCATGAGTTCTCCCCACCGAGAATTGTTTTTTTTCTTGATTCTCATAATATTCTAGGAGGGCCCCTCGAGAGTACTCTTCCCCGAGGATTACCCCATAAACCAGGGAACCATGCCGAACCTTTACCCACAAACTCGACTAAGATTTAGGACGATTGCCCAAGAACTGTCTGAAGGTTCATGCGATCCGGATCTGGAAACCTTATGCAAGGAAGGATAGCTCTCTAAGGTCTCGGAGTCGTGGGAGTTTGAAGCCTCGGTAAGTTGAATTTCGTGATTCAAGATCAGAAGGGATAGCAAGCCCAATTATAGAAAGAGAGAATACCCTATTATTTGGTAGACTAATGGTCGAAATCCTTTCGGGACTACCCCAGATCTGTCAAGACCAATGGATCTAGAGAAGGAGCGCAGGCGTTAACACCTCGACCCTTTCAGCCTTTGCAAGTAGCGATGGGATCCGGGACCGTAGATCCAAGGATCTGACGAACCCCTATTGATCGTCGATCTTAGCCTTTGTATAGGCAGGAGAGTAGCATTTCGCTGAATCGCGACTTGGAGTGGTCAAGGGTAGGGCTACATGAACTCACAATTCACGAAATTGTGACGTGATCATGACCATTGGATCCAGGCTACGGGAGAACTGTGGGATTAGAACTTTCATGGTTATCGCCTATCTGGGATTCAGAACTTGAGGGAGTTCCTTTTCGATGTAGAAGTCACGAATTGCCAAGCACCGAGGGCTCGTGAAAACACATGACCCATCCATAAGTGGGGACCACGGGGTTGATAGGTGGCGTAACAACAAGTGCCCAGAGAAAAGTGGGAGTGGGTGACAGGTGATGGACACATGTCACCAAGGAAAGAGTCAACCCATTGTTTACTTATCATATCTCGGGAATTTGCGAAGGAGGAGCATGAGGGCTCAACACTACAACTTGTGAAGTCACGAGATGCGAGTAGCGCTAGTATTAAGCCTAGGAGGCGGGTGACCAGTGGTGGACACTTGTCACCTGGGAAAGAGTCAACCCATTGTTGACTTATTGTGGCTCGGGGTTTCGCAGGACGAAGAAGTCGCACCTTGATCCCTAAGGCTGCGAAACGCCGAGAGCCAAGGTCTTATGCGATGGGTGGCGACGACGCAACTCGTGAGCAGAGTATAGCAGAGGAGACAAGTGGCATGTGCACGTTGCTTTGGCAGAGTCCACGTAACGTTGACCTCACCCATCTCGGAAGTTCGCAAGGGAGGAGCACGAGGGCTCAACACCTCAACTAGAAAAGTTGTGAGTGGTGCTAGTGTTTGGCCTAGCCTATGGTTACATGTAGCAGGCACTAGTGAGGAGGGAGCCATACTCGTATCGTATCTCGGGTATCGGTGTTTGGAGAAAGGGGAGTCGAGAGTCTTGACTCCCAACTTGTGAGTTGCGAAAGGCGCTTGCGCTAAGGCCAGGGTGTGGTCATTTGGAGGAGGATAAGGGAAGGGAGGGTCTGTGCTAGGCCCCATAGAAGTCTCAGGGATTCTGTCCCTCGAAGAAAAAGACAAAAACTTCTAGGTTACCATAGTGGGTGTGTGACAAATTGGTATCATAGCATGGTTACAACACTTGGTCTGCTTGGGCTCATGGACGAGTTGCATAGGAAATCCATCTGAAGTACTCTTAAAAGGAGTAACTCTCTATCCTAACCCCCCTTATCAAAATCCGAAGTTAAGAATGAAAATTCCTATTGTGTGTATGCATTTGAAAAATATGAATTATGCGTTGATTTTGAATGAATATAATGTTGACTAACAATCAGTGTTTTTCTTGCACAACAAGCGGACGATCAACCATGGGAAATTGTAGACGCATAGAATGGTGGCGCACCACGAAGTGGGGGATGGCTCCCACAACAGAGACGAAGATTTTGATGAAAGGAGAGAGGTAGAGACCCCTCTTGATCTAGCTGAGACTATGAGAAGCCTCATGGTCGAACTACAGAGCTGCAAGGTCGACAATGAGAGGTTGATAAAAGAGCAAGAGAAGCAAACAGAAATTAATGCAGTCTTGCTGCAGAGTTTATCCGACATACAAAGACAATTGCAACATGGACCTGACATCAGTCACATGGACCGATGACAAACAAAGAAAATTCGAAGTCCACCTGAGATACATAAACGTGGTCTTTTAAGTAGCCACACTAAGAAGAGCACCTCGAGAAAGGTCCACCCCATAGATAAGGGATAAGCGTCAGACGATTCCTATGGAAAGGAAACTAGCGACTCGGGGGGATCTTCTAGTAGCAGAACTAGTTCTTATTCCCGAAGGAAATGGAAGAAGCGAAAGCATTCCAAAAGTCATAATCTCAAAGAATTCAAGAAGGCCAAACCACCCTCTTTCAACGGTGAAATAAAGAAGGGGGAGGAAGCGGAGGCCTGGCTGCTTGGACTAAAGAAGTATTTCAAAGTCCATGACTTGTCAAAAAACTTGAAGGCCCGAGTAGCCACTTTCAACTTGAATGGAAAGGCTTCCATTTGGTGGGAAGACCTTAAGAATGTAAAAGGGATTCACGAAGAGGACCTATCTTGGGAACGGTTTGAGAAATACTTCAGAAAAAAGTATCCGTCGGAAAAATATTTTGACGAAAATACTAAAGAATTCTATGAACTCAAGCTGGGGCAATGCACCATAGAGGAATATGTCAACAGATTCCTCGAATTGCTAAGGTACGTACCCTATATAAAATAAAAAAAGGCAAAGGCGCAACGATTCATTAGTGAACTACCTAAGGACTATCAGAACAGGATTGAGTTTAACGAGCCAAAGACCCCAGAAGACACTATCCGAAAGGCAAGATATTGTTACGAACAGCTGGGGCATCGAACAGAACCTCGTGAAGGCTGGAATCAAAAGAATAGTTCGAGATTCCAGAAAAAGGGGTTTAAATCCCCAAGATTTAAAAACTATAAAAAGGACTCAAGGATGAGATTCCCAACCCGAAGTGTACACCAGCAGAATTTCCCCTCCCAGAGCGGAAATAAACCTTCTGAATCTACCCCAGGAAAGATTGATAACCCAAAGAGAGAACCCTTGAAATGTTGGGGTTGTAGAGAAGAACATCTACTGAGGGACTGCCCACACCAACAACAAAATAGACAGAGAATTTAGAACATTAAAGAAGCTACCACCGTCAATGACGTGGCTAGGAGTGTGCCACAAATTTATGCAACCTTGGATAATAAACAAGCTGACCACCAAGCTTCAGTGGTCGAGATGAAAGGTATGATCACCAACCATCTAGTGTCTATTCTAATTGACGTTGGTTCAAATTTGAGTTATATAGCCCCTAAGGCTGTTGATAAGTGTAAATTATAGCAACATAAACACACCAAGCCATGGTTGGTATAGTTAGCCAATGGCACCAAAAGAAAGGTAGCAGAGGTCATACCAGCTTGCCAATTCACAATGGGTGAATTCCCCACCCAAGAAACCCTTAACATACTACCCCTAGGATCATATGACTTGTTGATTGGTATGGACAGGCTAGCCACATATAAATCTAGACTGGACTGTTACCATAAAACCTTAGAATGTATAGGTGAAGAAGGAAGAAGGATAACCCTTCGAGGGATCCAAAAACCTGTCTCAGTGAGATGAATATCAGCCCTTCAAATGAGAAAGTATTGCAGAAAGGGGTGTCCACTTTATGCGATACAGGTGTTGGAATCAGTTGAAGATGAAAAAATGAGCCTTGAAGACCACCCCACACTAAGAGAATATAGAGATGTATTTACGGAAGAGGTATTGGGTGTACCTCCAAGAAGGGATATTGACTTCTCGATAGAACTTGCACCAGGAGCGGTGCCAGTGTCTAGGACACCCTACAGGATGAGCACACCCGAGCTAGTTGAGCTTAAATTACAACTAAAAGAAATGATGGACAGAGGCTATATCTGGCCCAACAGGTCTCCATGGGGACCACCAGTTCTGTTTGTAAAGAAGAAAGATGGTACCCTCCGAATATGCATAGATTATAGACAACTAAATAAGGTAACCATAAAGAACAAGTACCCCTTACCCAGGATCGATGACCTGTTCGATCAATTTGGAGGTGCTTCCATCTTTTCAAAGATTGACTTGAGATCTTGATACCATCAAGTCTGAATCAAGGGTGAAGACATCCACAAAATTGCCTTCAGGACGAGATATGGTCACTATGAGTTTGTGGTAGTAGCATTTGGATTAACCAATGCCCCTCCCACTTTTATGTTCTTGATGAAAAATGTGCTCAACAAATTCCTAGACAAATTTGTACTGGTTTTTATTGACGATATATTAATTTACTCCAAGAATAGAGAGGAACATGAGGAACATCTTAGACTTGTGCTTCAAGTGCTAAGAGAACATCAGCTCTATGCCAAATTTAGCAAATGCGACTTTTTCCAGAAGCAAATACATTACTTGGGCCATGTCATATCTGAAGAAGGAGTAACAATAGACCCTGACAAGATCAGGTCTATCATGGAATGGCCTACCCCAAATGACGTTTCAGATATCAGATCCTTTATGGGCTTAGCAGGATACTATAGGAGATTTATAAAAGGATTCTCCAAGATTGGTTGTTCAATCACTTCCCTCCAAAAGAAGGGAGCTAAATTCACGTGGACACAAGAATGTGAATAAAGATTTCAATCCCTAAAACATCTATTGACCCATGCACCCGTATTGAAGATCGTTGATCCTGAAGATGACTTCCTTGTGTGCACAGATGCCTGCAAGGAAGGGCTCGGAGGAGTCCTTATGCAAGGAGGAAGTGTAGTCTTCTATGAATCCCGAAAATTGAATGAGCACGAAGTCAACTATGTGACCCATGATCTAGAGCTGGCCACCATAGTGCACGCCTTAAAAATTTGGAGACATTACCTCCTGGGAAGGAAATTTGTGCTTATGACAGACCACCGTGGATTGCGATATCTGTTTGACCAACCAAAGCTCAATGCCAGACAAGCTAGGTGGATGGCCCTCCTTAGTGAATTTGATTTTGAAATCAAACATGTTAAAGGAAAGGAAAATAAGGTGGCCAATGCCCTTAGCGGAAGTATGAAAACAATTCATCTGGCAGTGGTGAGCACCTGCAAAACGAATGTCAAGGAAAGAGTCAGGAATGCACAAGAAACAGACACATTCTTCCAGACCGTGACCTCGTACCTGGAGCAAGAACCCACAGGAATAAAGTATGAAGACTACCAAATGACAGATGGAGGTCTGCTAACTTATAGAAACAGATTGTATATTCCAGATTGTGATAACTTGAAGAGGTTCAAAATGGATGAACTACATAAAAGACCATATACTGGTCATCCAGGATACTAGAAGATGATCACAACCACCAGGAAGCAATTATATTGGCCTGGATTGAATAAAGATATAGCTGAGTACTTAGCCAAATGCATAGAATGCCAACAGGTTAAAGAAGAACACCGACACCCAACAAGATTATTACAACCTCTACCAATCCTGGAATGGAAGTGGGAAACCATTTCCATGGACTTCATCACCGGATTACCAACATCGACCAAACATAATGATTCCATCATGGTAGTGGTGGATTAATTGAGCAATTTTTCCCATTTTATCCCCGTCAAATCGAATTGCAAGGCAATAAATATCGCCAACATATTCATGAAGGAGATATTCAGACTACATGGCATGCCTAAAGAGATAGTGTCTGACAGAGACACGAAATTTACTTCCAACTTTTGGAAATCCTTGATGGATGGTCTAGAGACCAAATTATTGTTTAGCACAGTCTATCATCCTCAAACCGATGGATAGACAGAAAGAGTGAACCGAATATTAGAGGACATGCTAAGAATGCATGTAATGCATCAACCCAAAAAGTGGAAAGATTTTCTGCCACTGGTGGAATTCACCTACAACAATGGCTATCGGGAATCCCTGAAGATGAGCCCTTTTGAAGTCCTCTATGGTAGACCGTGCAACACTCCAGTCAATTGGAGTAATCCAGTGAACAGAGTTACTATTGGACCCGATATGTTGAAAGAAATGGAACAACAAGTGACTAAGATAAAACAAAATCTAAAGGTCGCTCAGAATAGACAGAAAAGTTACGTCGACCGAAAGAGAACGCCAAGAGAATTCAAGATGGGAGACCATGTATATCTCAGAGTTAGGCCCAGGAAGAGTTCCCTGAAAATGGGAGCTTGTTCCAAGTTGGCACTTCGGTATTGTGGACCCTTTGAAGTTCTCGATAGAGTGTGACCTGTAGCCTATAGGCTAGCACTTCCTCCCACGGTAAAAGAACATAATGTTTTCCATGTATCATTATTAAAGAAATATGTACATGATTCTAATCATATAATTGACTGGTCTATGATCCAGGTGGAACCAGAGGGAGAATTCCTACTAGAACCTCAATGCATACTGGACAGAAAGGAAACCCCACTCGGGAACCAAACCATTGCATAGGTCAAGATGCAGTGGAAACATTTTGGCCCAGATGAGGCTAAGTGGGAAATAGAAGATGCCATGAAACAAGCATATCTGATTTTGTTTACTTCAGTACATACACGTCATATTGATAGATAGAACATCGAGGATGATGTTCCTTTAAGGGGGAGGGAATTGTAATACCCTGTTTCCCCCAGTCTGTAAAAATAACTATATTGGCCAAGAACTATGGCAAACTCAAATATGTGAATGTTTGATTTGACGGACCTTTGCATAAAAGGTCTATGAATGTAAATTATGTTATGGATATGTGTTGCATGACTGTTGGGAGAGGGATTTTCTAAAAGAGACCACGATGGCTAATAAGAGGTGGTGGAAGGGACCTGGAATGGTTGCGTTAACTTCCACTGAGCCAGTACCGTACTGGTTTATACTTGCTCAAAAACCAAAGCAACTCTCTAACCCTGGAATGGATTTCCCATTAGATTGGTAGGTGGGGAGGCTCCTCAAGAGTTAATAAGGGGATGGGGGTGAACCGCCCATCCGTAACAGCCCTCATACCTGACCATGGATGGAGAAATTTGCGCCACACGCAACCTTGTAGACAAATTGGCAAGGGAGGAAATGTGGTAAGGGGGAGAGCGCGCACGATGGGGATCGTAGAGGAGAACTGGAGAAAACCCTGGAAACGCAAGGAGTTTTGAGTATCAGGAGAAGGAGAGTAACCTTCATCCTAGATTATTTTCCTGTATCAGGAGAAGGAGAGTAACCTTCGTCCTTGATTTCTGTTGAGTTGGAAGTAGGAGACTGGACCTCAAAGCATCGTGGTCTAGCTCAAGGGTGGCTAGTGGTAAATCCGTTTGGAGTCACTGAGCCTACGGTTGGGTGGAAACGAGCACCCCTCTTAGTAGTTGCATCATGCCGATGGATCTGATAAGTGTTTTATGCCTTGTGTTTTGAATTGAATATCGTGAATACATGCTTATGTTTATATGCCCATAAAAATTTCTGTGTGGAATGATTGCCTGGTGTTTTAAACTAGAAATAATGGATGCATGTGTATGATTATATGTCATTGTTGGTTTCCGAACAAATGGTTAAGTCTGGGGCATGAGTTCGCCCCACCGAGAATCGTTTGTTTTCTTGATTCTCATAATATTCTGGGAAGGCCCCTCGAGAGTACTCTTCCCCGGGGATTACCCCATAAACCCTGGAACCGTGCCGAACCTTTACCCACAAACTCGACTAAGATTTGAGACGATTTCCCAAGAACCATTTGAAGGTTCATGCGATCTGGATATGGAAACCTTATGCAAGGAAGGATAGATCTCTAAGGTCTTGGAGTCGTGGGAGTTTGAAGCCCCGAGAAGTTGAATTTCGTGATTCAAGCTTAGAAGGGATAGAGAGCCCAATTATAGAAAGAGAGAATACCCTATTATTTGGTAGACTAACGGTCGGAATTCTTTCGGGAATACCCCAGATCTGTCGAGACCAATGGATCTAAAGAAGGAGTGCAGGCGTTAACACCTCAACCCTTTCAACCTTTGCAAGTAGCAATGGGATCCAGGATCGTAGATCCAAGGATCTGACGGAGCCCTATTGACCATCGATCTTAGCCTTTATATAGGCAGGAGAGTATCATTTCGCTGACTCACGACTTGGAGTGGTCAAGGGTAGGGCTACATGAACTCACGATTCGCGAGATCACGACGTGATCGTGACTGTTGGATCCAGGCCATGGGAGAACCATGTGATCAAAACTTTCGTGGTTATCACCTATCGAGGATTCGAAACTTGAGAGAGTTCCTTTTCAATTGTAGAAGTCGGGAAGAGCCGAGCGCCGAGGGCTCGTGCAAACACGTGACCCATCCATAAGTGGGGACCGCGAGGTTGACAGGTGGCGTAAAAACAAGTGCCTAGAGAAAAGTGGGAGTGGGCGACAGGTGATGGACACATGTCTCCAAGGAAAGAGTCAACCCATTGTTGACTTATCATATCTCGGGGATTTGCGGAGGAGGAGCACAAGGGGTCGACACTCCAACTCACGAAGTCATGAGATGCAAGTAGTGCTAGTATTTATCCTAGGAAGCAGGTGACCGGTGGTGGACACTTGTCACCTGGGAAAGAGTCAACCCATTGTTGACTTATCATGGCTCGGGGTTTCGCAGGATGAAGAAATCGCACCTTGATCGCTAAGGCCGTGAAATGCTGAGAGCTAAGGTCTCATGCGACGGGCGGCGGTGATGCAGCTTGTGAGCAGAATATAGTGGAGGAGACAAGTGGCGTGTGCGCGTCGCTTTGGCAGAGTCCATGTAACGTTGACCTCTCGCATCTCGGAAGTTTGCAAGGGAGGAGCACGAGGAATCAACACCTCAACTAGCGAAGTTGCGAGTGGTGCTAGTGTTTTTCCTAGCCTACGATTACAGGTAGCAGGCGCTAATGAGGAGGGAGCCATGCCTGTATCATATCTTGGGTATCGGTGTTTGGAGAAAGGGGAGTCGAGAGTCTTGACTCCCAACTCGCGAGTTGCGAAAGGAACTTGCGCTAAGGCTAGGGTGTGGTCATTTGGAGGAGGATAAGGGAAGGGAGGGTCTGCATTAGGCCCCATAGAGGTCTCGGGGATTCTGTCCCTCGAGGAAAAAGAAGAAAAAATATAGGTTACCATAATGGGTGTGTGAAAGGGAGGTTCATGGATATTTCTCCCTTGGTTGAAAGGGAGGAGATGACTTTCTCGGTTGGGAGGGAGCACTGATATGTGGCATCATGGATTGTCAGTGAGATGCGGATATGTATCATGCTAGTACAGCTTAGAGATGGGCATACAACTTAGAGATGATGCTTGCATCATGCTAGATATGAGCATGTTAGTACATCTCAGATATGATACAAATGGTTGGATTTGTTGATACAGTGGCCTGAGGAGCATCGTGCTAGTACATCTTAGAGGTGGCATACAACTTAGATATGATGTATTTACATCATGCTAGTTATGTTCACGTTAGTACAGCTTAGAGGTGGCATAAAACTTAGATATAATGTATTTACATCATGCTAGTTATGTTCACTCTAGTACATCTTAGAGACAATGTAGGTGAATTGCATCATGCTAGATATGGCCATGAGAGTATAACTTAGATATGACATACAAATTAGATATGATGTATTGACATCATGATAGATATGCCATGTTATTACAGCTTAGATATGACCATACAACTTAGAGATGATGCAGGGGGCTCATGTCATGCTAGATATGATCATGTGAGTACAACTTAGAGGTGACATACAACTTAGATTTGATGCATTGGCATCATACTAGATATGTCATGCTTGTACAGTTTAGAGATGATCATACAACTTAGAGATGACACAATGAGGCATTGATCTAAATCATGTGAGTACATCTTAGAGGTGGAATATAGCTTAGATATGATGCATTGGCGTCATGCTAGTACAGCTTAGAGATGATGTAGATGATACTTCATATCATGCCAGTACATCTCAGATATGATGCATTCACATCATGCTAGTACAACTTAGAGGTGATGCAGTTGATGACATTTTTTATGCAAGATGATATCATATGATATGATTTGATTGTTGTGGAGACTGTATGTCTCTAGAGAGTATCTATATGCTACCATGGTGGATGTGCTCCACTGGTAGTGATTGTATGTCACTGGTTAGTAGTTGTGTGCTACTAGGAGTGGTTTTGTACCACTGGATAGTAGTTGTATACTACTATGGATAGACACAGTTGCGTTCTATTGGATGGCATTGTATTTGATTCCCATGGAGACTATCACTGGTATTGGAGATGATTTCTAGCTAGATGGATAGTGATGATGGTGCTCGTGATTTAATATGTGATATAATGAGATAGCATGTGTGGTTATGATGATGCTACCAACAGAATGGTATGTTTGCACTCAAGACCATTACCAATAATACCTCCCTAGATAGGAGGGAGTGTTGATGCTACGGTAGTTGCTGGAGGTATTAACCTCCATGTGTAACCTTTGACGAGACTAGAATATTCTGGGAAGCTAGAGAAACCATAAACAATTGGATGAGAACCATAGAAGATAATTCAGCTCAAGAGAAAATATAATATTTAGTTATTATTCTCCAGGAAGAGAAGTCAACCCAATTAGGTGACTTGGAGCACTATAAATAGAAGGTGCTTGAGATCATTTGTCACACTCACTCCCATAACTTCATAAGGACTAATGGTGC
>ML785536.1:233812-262638 GCA_009831015.1 Picea engelmannii | reverse complement strand
TGCGATGTCCACATATTACCATGTATAGGAGTGTGGGGGAGAGAGAGCGATACAGACAGGGGGGTAGAGAGGGAGAGTGAGAGTGAGATAATCAGGGGGGGGGGTAGATGTAGGAGAGGGAGGACAAAGATAGAGAAAGAAATGATTTCTAGGAGTGTGTGCAGGTTCCTAGAAGGATTGCGTGCTCCTAGAATGCGTGCACACTCTTTTGAGTTCAATTTTTTTCGGAGGGATTGACAAGGAGTATACTGACTTGGTTGGATTAGATTTAGTTTCGGGATGACAAACCTAGTGGTTCGGTTTGAAAATTGATAAAAACCTCCATTTTTGTGAATACCCCTCTATATCTTTGTCTTTGACTTTATTTTTCAATAGACTAAACAATTCAGTTGTTAATGAAACTATAGACATAAATCGAGTAGGCTATGTATATTTCAAATATATAAAAAAAAATTAAAATAAATATTGTTTACTATTTTTAATTTATTTTTGTCTTCACCTATATCAAAATCCTAGAATACATATCTCTCTTATTTATACTATAATTTTTTCTCGGCTTAACCATTTATCAAATGTGTTATATGCGACACTAGAGGGGACTGATACCTATGATCTAAAAAAAAATTGTTTTGATCATGTTAAGACCCTCTTAGTCTGTACGCAAAAGACATTGTAATTTTAGGCATATGTTGACTTTGATAATTTAAAAAAAATATTAAATTAATATTAAAATTTTCCAAAAAATACACGACACAAGAAAAACAGGTTATCTACAAGTATACAAGTTTTTGGAACGAAATTCCATCATTAAGGTACTCAACACCTACACGAACAAAAAAATATACCTTATAGTTTGTCGGAAAAATAAGATACCATTGTTAGAAAAAATCAAATTTGACCTAGTTATTCACAATGTCTATGAATAAAAGTTGTATATTCAGAAAGATAATTCAATTTCCTATGTTTCATGTTCTTACACCATATTCAAATTTATTGTAAAATTACCATGAATAATCCATCCAACTTAATAGATTGTTGTTTTTCTAGGTTTGCATTGCCACTAACGCGTCATGAGAGACCATCATTAGCCTGCACTCACCCTATATTTTGTTATGCTTCTATTTAAATTTAAATTGAAAAGTTAACTTCTTATTTATCTCATCCTCTTATTTAGATTAGTATATTTGGATTCAAATTTGGAATATTTAGCATTGGAAATTTTGTAAAAGAGTTATGAATATGTTGTATGTTATTCCATCTATGAAAGTAGAAATTTTTGTTTCACTTAATGCATGTGTTTAAATTAACAAATATTATTTAGTATCATCTCATGATGAGGTTCTACAGTTGACTCCAAGATATTTCTATGAAGTAAATTTCTTTAAGTCGTTATTTTCATACATAAAACTAGCATAAGTGATATTTCTGGTTTGATTATCTATTACACATAAAAATGTCACACTTGAGTTACGCACCCTAAGTGTCGCAAGTGTCACAAAGTAACGTATGCACCTCGATAAGTGTCGCATTCACTATCACAAGTGTCATATGAACCTTCCCAAGTGTCGCATTCACTTTGTGAGGTGTCTCCGCCCCTCAACACCATTAAAATAGTTGTTCATGACCCCTAAGTCATATGGGAGGAGGAAAACCATCATTTTTTGGTCAAAACACACTTTTTCCTTGGAAAATTTGACCCTTTTTTTTATCATTTATGAAGACCAGCACCCTCTTGTCCACACTTTGGGTGCACACATAGTGCCCCCTCTTCCACTATAGGGGAACATTGATCTAGGATCAACGCTTTGTCTCTCACTTGGGGGGAGTGCTGATGTTGTTGAGAGAAAGGAGGGATCTCCCCCACCTTAATCTATGGGCCAACTCTTTGATATTGGGTTATTTGTGTTCAACCCTCATGATTGGGCCTCACTTTAGGATCTGATCCAAGCCTCAAGGAGCCATATCCTCAACCATACCCCTCATTTTCTCATGGTTTTTATGCCTCTCAAGCCTATATATTGAGGGCTTTCCAAGGTGAAAAGGAGGAAGCTTTCAGATATCAAACTTATGATCTTGGTAGCAGCGTGCAAAGGTTAGACGAGGAGATCTTGGGGAGGTTGTTGCAACTGCATCAATTGTGGTTTGTAAGTATTCTCTTTGGGTTCTCAATTTAATATACTTGGCCTATTTCCTTCAAGATTGTGTATTCTTGAATGTGCTTGTCTATTGTTCCTTCGATCTTTGAAGATGAATTTGTTTGATCTAATATTGTAGAGTAGGAGTTCTTTTTTTCTCTTTGTTTCCTATTGCATGTATCAGGTTGCACTAAGGATTTTGGAGATCTAGCTTGGATTCAAAGCAGCAAGGGAAAACTTTGAAACAAGGTGCATCACACTCTTTCTCCTTCTCTCTTTTTGATTGATTAAATTGAATTCAAAGGGATATTAGTGTCCATTTGTAGTGTTTCTGTCTTGGTATAGGGGACTATAATCCGAGGGAAATTTCACCTGTCTACAGGGGAATATTTCCATAACAAAAAATGGCGACTCTACTGGGGAAGGACATTGACTTGTCTTTCCTTGGATCACCCGAACCATTTTCTAGGTTGATCTTGTTTGGTTGATTTTTTTTTATCCTTTCCCTCTTCCCTCTATTTCATCATGCAGTAGTCATAGTTCCCAAGCCAATCTCTGTTGAATTTTTTCTTTTTTATGCCTATTTTCAAGCATCTACAGGACTAGCGCTCCCCTAGAGTGGCTACCAAGGTGATGATTATCTGATAAGTGATCCTCAATGGTCTCTTAGGGATCATTGTAGCACTCTATATCCCTGTTTCAGGGAGTGCTTCTCTATTGTTTTGAGCAGATCTGAGAGAATCTTCCCTGTTTTTCTCAACCCTTTGTTGGAGGTCTTTTGCCTAGAGTCTGTACTTTTGCTTGTGACTTTGTTTAGGTTGAGTATATGAATCCTTATCACTCTTCTCGTTGTCTTATTTGAGCTTGCAACCTTTTCTAAATTGCGAGATTGATTCACCTTGTTTGTTCTTGGTTTGGTTTGAGTCTTGCGAAATTTCTGGTTATGTAACTGATTGAAAAGGTATGCAAAGGTTTGGTGGTCTTAAGTTACTTTTCAAATATTTCATTTTTGAATGATTTGAGACTTTATGCTTACCACAACAATAGCTTTGATTTCTCTTTCTTGCTACTCGTTTTGTCAAGACAGTTGAGTGATTTCTCTTTCTCCTTATCAATTTTTGGATTCTTCTATGAATTTTCTTATATCCATTGAATACTTAACAATTGTCAAGTTCTTGATTGAGTTAGTTATCATAATTGTTTATTTCAGTTATTTTTATCCGGTGAGTGCATGCTTTGTTTGAAATCCTTTTTTCTTCACATCTTTTGTATCTGCATTCGACTCTTTCATTTTGATTGAAAGTGATGAAGCGTTAAAGGATTTGCATCTGCTTTCTTTATATATTAGAATCAAACAAATAAGGTGGTTGCATTCTTTATTTTGGGTAGTGTATATAGGTAAATTGCATTTGGGAATTGGGTGTTTTTGTTAAAGGAATTTGAACCTCTTCTCCATCTTGTATGTAGGATTCACTGAAGAAAAATATTTGCATCTCATTATTTTGCATTCTTTTGGAATCGAGTCTAAAACATCATAAGTTTCACTTTCACCAAACAGACAAAATTTTGTTGACTGTACAGTCTGTACAATGATGACGTGGCATGTACGTACTACTAATGTGGCAGTTGATCGTACTAACACATGGCAGGGTGGCGTGGATTGATAACTAGGAAGAGGTGATGACATGGCATGGTTGTACTGCTAACGTGGCATGCCCATACTAGACACGTGGTAGGTGGTCGTACTGACATGTGGAAGAGGTGATGTGGCAGAGGTTGATGTGGTAGATGATTTGGAAGTTGAGTTGGACTTATCAGATGGCTACATGTGGTAGGTTGGTGGACCAATTGAATGGTTCCACGTGGTCCATACATGGGATGCCACGTGGCACCCCCTTCAAATCATAAAAGTTTGGTTTGTTATTCGCAGGGATCGAACCCACGACCTCCGGGGACAGGTGGAGCGTCTTGGCAGGGGTATGTCTATCAGCCCACCCACATGGTAGTTCTTACCCATATAGTTTAAACATTATATAAAAGTTTGCATAAAGTTTCATTTGGGTGCCAAAAGGGTCGGGGCTAAGCCCCATCCCTTGGACTATGCGCTACCATAGGACCTGACCACCATAACTTAGCATGGAGTTCTACCACCAACGCAGGTTTTACAACAGCTCGCCACTTGTCACCACATCCAATGGTCCTCCAACCATGCACCCCAGACACTTGTCAACACCACAACCAACTTTGCAACAGGTTCTAAATTAAGTTCCTAGGGTCCGGCCACATGGGGGGCATACACCCAGGACCTCTGCCGGGAAAACGGGTCAGCACACTAACGATGCGAACAATTGCCAGATTTTGTGGGAAGGTGCACGTGTTGGGATTTTGGCATGAAAAACGCATGTGAGCCAGGTTCATTCAGTTTGGGTGCATTTTGGCGAGCAGAGACAACAAAGAATTGGGAGGAACTTCCAGGGAGTGATTCCAACTTAGTTTTTGGCCAAACCAGGTGCAAGAAGAGCCCAACTAGGGGTTTTTGGACGTTCTAGAGCTATTGAACCCATCCATTTCTCATTTTGAGCATTGTAAAGAACTTGTTTTGACACTTTGAGAATTAATGAAAAATATCCATTGGAAGCTGGACCAAGAGAGGGGTGAACTCCTTTATCATTTTGTTGTGTTAATGTGTGTATTTTGATGGTTGTTTATGCTGCTCATGATTAAGTAAAAAATGTATTTATCTTTATGTGTTTGTAACTTGATCCTATTACCCAAGCCATACCATTTCACTTGCAATTTTAAAAAGATTCAAGCATTTACATTTTCATATCAAGTGGTATCAGAGCATAGGTTTTTGAAGGTTTGATTGTTTGCAAGTGTTTGTTTTCTGATGCTTACAAGGTTGAGGCTCACAAGAGGAGAAGGTCAACTTGTAGAGCTAACGCAAACCTCTCAGCCCTCGGGCCGATATCCACTCACAGGATCGTTCTATATGCCCTTCCGAGACGGATCATCTCTTTCGACTCCTCAGTGAAATCTGCAATTTATCAACCCACTGGTCCTTTCTTGCAGCTCGCAATCTCGCGAGTTCACGAGTCCTGGCTCCCAACTCTTCCTCTGTGATCTCGCGATACCCAAGATTGCGAAATGGATACAGCTCTCCCTTTGTCAATGCCCTCCTTGCGTGACCGCCGGCTAGGCTAAGCACTAGCACCTTTCGCCTCTTGTGCCTTCGCGAGTTCAAAGGTCCAACCTTCGTTCCCTTTTCTTTCGAGTCCTCGAGAGGCGAGAGGTCAACGGGGCATTGAATCCTTCGAATGTCTGACATGTGTCCGCCGGTCCACTTCCAAGGCCCACCGTATGGTTCTGCCACGTGTCTCTTAGGTGCAACCTAGGCACTTCGTGGCTTCGCTTCTCGCAACTTTGAGCACCCAATTTTTGGGCTCTCACCCGACAAACCTTGAGTTTCCGAGATCCTCTGATCTCTGCCACTTGTCCTCCTCCGATGGATAGCTTAGATTCTCTCTCGATTTCGCTACTCGTGACTTCGGGACTTTCGGGACGAAAGTCTCAACCTCTTACCCTTCGATATGTCGAAACGGAGAAATTTCGACACGTCTTCTTCATGGGTCCCACACAAAACTTCCATCCTTTTTCGGAGTTTCAGACCTCGCGACTTCGCGATTCCTGATGTTGAACTTCCGACTCTCCAACTCACGAAACCTCGAAATGGTCAACAAAGTCTGACTTTCGTGTTGGCAAGCACGCCACCTGTCGACTCTCAGATGGACGGTCCTGATCCTTTTTGCAACTTTGCCTCTCGTGAAGTTGAAAAACTTCTCTTTCGGACCTTCGATATCCGAGTCCCCGATATGGGTGATCTCACAACACGTGTCCTCCTTCTAGCAAACGGCTCAGATTCCTTCACTATTTCGGGACTTCGGCTTTCGCAATTTCATGAGTCTCGCTACAAAGGTTTCGACCTTCCAACTCCTGAAACCCCAAGACATGAAATATGTGGGTGATCCAACGACCCTCATTGATTCAGATCCTATGGTCCGATTCTACCGAGATTCCACTATGAAAAATACTCACCATAAACCTCCTTTCTCCTCTGCAAGATCTGACGGCTTCCAGGACTTCGCGAATCCTCCCCAGAGGATTCCGACCGTCCAATGCCTCCTTAACGATTTCTGCGAAATGAACAAAGTGTTCCTTCACAAAACTTTCCTCCTGCAACCAACGTTGTTGCGCCTTCTTCCAATACTTCAAGGCACTCGCTCTCTTGAAATTTTCTTTGACAACTTCGAAGACCCTATCCCTCCTGAGCTTGGTCGAAAAAATCCTCAAGTCCTTTGGGGGAAAATTTCTTGCGTGCACTCCTTGCGGCAGCAGTCCTTTCAACAATTCCCTCAGGTTCACAAACTCTGAGACTTTACTCGGCCTGCACACACCTTGCACGGCTCCTGTGCTCAACTTGCACTTCTGCGAGAATGAGAACAGTTGTTATCCCTCCTGATATTTCAGAGATGAACTCTGTCTTCTATCAACGCACACCTTGCGGACAATTTCACTACACTCCTTGCAGGAAAACTCTTGCTCAGATAGAGAAACAATTGAAACTCATTCTCTATTCTCTCTCAGACTTCAAACACAAAGCATGAAATCATATACACAACATATAAATCAAATGTATAACAAAAAGTAAACATCCATGAGCATAACATTCACAATGCATACACAGAGAACAAATATGACACCATGAACTTGAATCGAAGCTCTTTCTATTAATTCAAATCTATGTACATGGATGTTTTCAACTACAGCTCTCTTCTCTCTTCTCTATGCTCTATCCTCATAATGCTTCTTCTTCTTACAATGATACAAATGAGGGTGTCTATATCTCGTTTCCCTCCGGCTCCTAAAACTGTCTAATCTAAGGATTCAATTCTACCTACTTACATTCATTAACATAAATGCCTTCACCTAATACATATGAGAGTGGGACGCTCAAGGTCTGTTTACAATATGGAAGTACGCCCTTCCTTTACTATTTCATTTATGTTTGGCGTATCCACTTCAAAAACATTCAAACAATTTATCACATGCCAAAATGCATTGGCGTTGCCCCATGCTCGCTTGATGTCGGTGATGCTTCTGCATCAAGAGCTAAGTTATCAACTGTCAAGAAGGATAACTACACAATCACCTCAATATTCAAGGACATATTCACCAAGTATGGATCACGAGGAGAGTCATGAAACTCTTCCTTCAGAGGATGAAACTTTCAGAAAAGATTTCTATGATATGACAGAGATGGTGAAAGTTTTATTTGAAGAAAGAAATGCAATATTGCAAGGTGAAATCTCAATCCCTCCAAAGGGTAACGGAGATAGTGGTGATAAAAATCCAAAGGGAAATGGATGGAATGGTGATTCTCCACCTCCTTCACCTCCAACTTCCACCTCTTCTACCATTTCACAACCACCTCCAAATTCTCCAAAAGATCATGGTAAAATTCCTCTACAAACTCCTTTTCTTAAGCTTGATATTAAGTTTGAATTTCCTATGTACATTGGAGAGGTAAATGCTGAGAAATTGGATAATAGGATTCGTCAGATTGAAGATTTTTGTAGGATACAAAGAATCAAAGATGATGAAACTAAGATTCAACTTGCTTCTCTAATATTGGACAATGAAACACTCATTTGGTAGGAAGCCAAAACTCAAGAGGACATGAAGAAACATGGTAAAGTTTTATCCTCTTGAAATGATTTTATTGTTGCACTTAAAAGAAAATTTTATCCATTAGTATACATGCAGAAAGTTGTTATGGATTGGAAAACCTTTAGACAAGCTAAGGGAAAAAGTGATCAAAACTACACTCAAGAATTTAGAAGAAGAGCTTTGATTTTGGGTATAGATTTGTCTTCCCAAGAAACTTTATTCAAATATATTGTAGGATTGCATAGCTACTTGAGGCACACAATACTTATGTTTAACCCTACAAGTCTAGATGAAGTTTGTGTACAAGCAACTCATTTGGAAGCAAGAGGGAGGAATGAAACTCAAGAGGGCAGAAATAAATCTTTTGTTCATGGAGACAAAGGAAAGAAAAAGTTTAAGGAAGAAAGAATGCTTTAGTCAAGAAAGAGGGAGAGAAAGTCACATGTAAACATTGTTCAAAATATGGCCATGATGAATACCATTGTTGGAAACTTCATCCTAAAAAGAGACCCAAAAATTTCAGCCATAAGGGAAACCAAAGACTACTGCAACTGTACAACATGATTTAGGTTATGATTTGGGTGATGAAACAAAGATTACAACCATGGGTTTTCAAGGTAAGGATTCTATTGCAAGTACTAGTTCTTCAAGTAGTGGCAGCCTCAATGAAACTCAACATTAAAAAGAAAGAGTAGAGATTTTCCACATAAGCGTGATTTCAAAGCATACCAAGATAGATACTCTTTTTTATACTGGATATCAAGAAAACCTCATATCTGAAGACATTGTCAAGAAACTAAAATTGGAAACTAATCCACATCCTAAACCATACCCTCTAGGATGGATATGTGACAATGCCAAATTTTATGTGACAAGAAGGTGTAAACTTAGATTTGTCATCACTGCAAATTTTATAGATGAGGTAGAGCTTGATGTTATTCCTTTGGATATATGTGGTATTGTGTTGGGAATCCCATACTTATATGATATGAGAGCCATATTTCATCTTCATGAGAAAAAGTATCATTTGTTTAAAATTGGATTTGAGTACATTGTTAGAGAACACAAAGAATTTGAATTTGTCACTTGTAAATGCTGGACAAATGAAGAGATTAGTTAATGCTAGTAAGAATTTTATCCTCTTGATGATCAAACCCAAAGACAATGTTGAAAAATAAGCTTTCCAAGGTTGTGATTCAAAGTTGAAATCTGATTTATATGAGGTTGTTAACCAATATGATGAGATGTTTCAGGAACCAAAAGGATTTCCTCCAAAAAGGGATATCCAACATGAGATACAATTGCAGCCAGATTGTCCTCTTCCAAACATTGGTATGTACAAGATGTCAGTCATGGAGAATGTTGAAATTAAAAAACAAATCCAAGAGTTTCTTGACAAAGGGGTCATCATGCCAAGAACATCGCCATGTGGATCACCAAAATTAATTGTTTTAGTTCCAAAGAAAGATGGTACATGGCGCATGTGTGTAGATTTCAGGGCCTTGAACAAGATTATGGTAAAGAATCGTTATCCTCTTCCTAGAATTTATGATTTGCTTGATCAATTGAAAGATAATAAGTATTTTATTAAATTGGATTTGAGAAGTGGATATCATCAGATTGGGATTATTGAAGGAGACATTTGGAAGATAGCTTTCAAAACAAAGGAAGGTTTGTTTGAGTGGATGGTAATGCCATTTGGACTTTGCAAAGCTCCTGCTACATTCATGAATGGTGTTTTAAGGCCTTTTCTTGATGATTGTGTGATTTTCTACTTGGATAACATTTTGATATTTAGCAAATCTTGTGAATATCATGTTATGCATGTAAAGCATGTTATTGATGTCTTAAAGAAAGAATTTTTTTTTTTGGAGATGTGTAAATGTGACATTGGAAAGACCTAACTAGTTTACTTGGGACATATTGTTGGAGGAGGAGAACTGAAAATTTGATCCTTCCAAGATCAAACTCATTTTGGATTGGCCAAATCCCAACAATGTGATAGAGGTAAGAAGCTTTTTGGGAGCAACCCAATATTGGAGAAAGTTTATTGCTAACTTCTCTTCAATTGCAACTCCATTACATACAGTGACAATCATCAAGCAAGTTTTCCAATGGGGAGGTAAGCAACAAAAATCATTCGATGCATTGAAGGAGAAGATTAGTTCATCTCCAGTGCTTGCACTTCCAAATTTGAGACAACCATTTGAGATCCAAACAGATGCAAGCAATTATGCAATGGGAGCAGTCTTGTTGCAACATGGTAAACCCCTTTGTTTTCATTCTGAAACTTTTAATGGTGTTGTGATTAACTATCCTACTTATGATTAGGAGTTGTATGCATTGGTGCAAAGTGTGAACAAATGGAAACATTATTTGTTGGGAAAATAAACTATCATTCACACAGATCATCAACCATTGCAATACTTACAATCACAAACAAATCTACAGCAAGCAAGGCACTTCAGATGGTTGGGTTTTCTACAACAATTCGACTTGGTTATAAGGTATAAAAATTTGCATTTATAACAAATTTGTTGATATTCTTTCTAGGCCTATTGTTAGTGCTTCAGTTATTCTTAAGAATAATTCTATCATGCATGAGAGCTATGTTGAACAATATGCTTTAGATGTTGATTTTAAAGAGGTTTATGCAACTTTGTGTCTTTCTAACCAAGTTGAGGAATTGGATTATCATGTGCATGATAACCTTTTGTATCATCTTGGAAAGCTATGTATTCCACAGGGTGAAAGAGTCAACATCATAAGGGAAGCTCATTCTTCTCTTATTGTTGGCCACTTTGGTGTAGGAAAGACAATGGCTAATTTGCAAAGGTATTGCTATTGGCCTAAAATGAATGAAAATGTTTCAAGATATGTAAGAGGATGTTCTTTATGTGATACAAGCAAGCCTAGCAATATAAAGTTGGGTTTGTATACTCCACTTTTGGTTCCTTCTCGTCCTTGGGAAAGCGTTTCAATGGACTTTGTAGGAGGCATAGCTATGTCTAAAAAGAATCATGATTATATGTATGTTGTGGTTGACCGTTTCAACAAAATGGGTATTTTGATGCCTTGTAAGAAGCAGGTTACAGCTGAGCAAATGGCACAAATGTTCTTTCAACATGTTTGGGTACATTTTGGGTTTCCTAAATCCATTATTTCTGATCGAGATTCTCGATTTATTGGGAACTTTTGGCCACGTTTATGAGCACTCATGGACACCAAGATGAAAAAGAGCACATATTTTCATCCAAAAACCGATGGTCAAACATAAGTGGTTAATAGAAAAGTAGTGCATATTCTTCGTGGTTATTGCAGCAAGCATCCTAAGCTTTGGGATGAGCACCTACACTACATTCAACATGCTTACAACCAAACCAAGCACTCTTCAACTCAAACATCTCCATTTGAGGCATGTTTTGGTTATTTTCCAAAATATCCTTTAGATTTTATATTTGGGAAAGACATTGTTATTGATGGTCAATACGACATTGATAGGGCAAAGAAGTTCATTGAACAAATTTAGTTGGTGCATAAAATGGTACAAGAACAGTTGGAAAAGAGCCAAGCCAAGTACAAGACAAGACATGACAAGCATCGTGTTGATCACAGTTTCCAAGTTGGAGATGAAGTTTGGCTTTACATTAGAAAAGAGAGGCTTAAAGGAGAAGGTTAAAAAATGAAACCAATTAGATATGGGCCTTTCAAGATTCTTGAAAAGATTGTAACAATTCCTTCTATTTGGATTTGCCTCCTTATATGCAAATGTATGCAGTTGTCAATGTTGAGAATTTGAAATTATATGAGCCTCATTTGATTGATGATCAAGGAGAGAATGTTCAAATTCCTTCTATAGATGATTTCTCGCCAGAATATCTTTCAGAACTGCATGAAGACACAATCCTTGACAGGAGGATGAGAACTTCAAAACAAGGGAATGTGGAATACCTTCAAGTTGGTCTTAAAGGCACAAATCCAAGAAAGGCCAATTGGATTGAGGTTGGACAGGTGATGGAATAGTACCCTCATCTTCATATAGACTGAAAGTAGTCTTTTGGAGGTCCAAAAGATTTCCAATGGGGAGGAGCGATCCAGGGGATCAAAATATGCTAAAAAATCAATGTGCTCGGAATTGCTTCAAAATGGACATATGCGTAGGCCACGTCCTCACGATCCCAACGCAACTTGAATGGGTTCAAATAGACGTCGTATGAGTGAGATATCACATTCTTTCCGCTTTGTCAAACATGAAATATTTTGTTGACTATACAGTCCATACAGTGCTGACGTGGCATGTTCGTACTGCTGACGTGGAAATTGACCATACTGACACGTGGTAGGGTGATGTGGATTGCTGATTGGGTAGAGGTGATGACATGGCATGGTTATACTGCTGACGTGGCATGTTCGTACTGGACATGTCATAGGTGGTTGTATCGACACATGGCAGAGGTGATGTGGCAAATGAGTTGGCAGTTGAGTTGGACTTATCATATGGTGACACATGATAGGTTGGTGGAACAATTGAATGGTGCCATGTGGCACCCCCTTCAAATCATATAAGGTTGGTTTTTTATTCGCGGGGTTCAAACCCGCGACCTCCAGGGACAGGTGGAGCGTCTTAGCAGGGGTTGGGCTACCAACCCACCCACATGGTAGTTCTTACCCATTTAGTTTAAACATTATATAAAAGTTTTCATAAATTTTCATTTGGGTGCCAAAAGGGTTGGTGCTAAGCCCCAGCCATTGGACTGTGCGCTACCATAAGACCCGACCACCATAACTTAGTGTGGAGTTCTATCACAAGTGTGGGTTTCACAACAACTCGCCAGTTGTCACCACATCCAACGATCCTCCAACCACGTGCTCCAAACACTTTTCAACACCACAACCAACTTTGCAACGGGTTTTGACTTAAACACCCAGGGTCCGACCACATGGGGGGCATATGCCCAGGACCTCCGTCGGGAAAAGGACCAACTTACTAATAGTGCGACAAATTGCCAGATTTTGTGGGAAGGCACGTGTGTTGGGTTTTTGGCATGGAAAACGCCTGTGAGCCAGGTTTAGTTAATCTGGGTGCGTTCTAGCAAGTAGAGACAACAAAGAATTGGGAGAAACTTCTAGGGAGTGATTCCAACTCATTTTTTGGCCAAACCAGGTACAGGAAGAACCCAACTAGGGGTTTTGGGACGTTCAGAAGCCATTGAAGCCATCTATTTCTCATTCTGAGCATTGTAAAGCACTAACTTTGACACTTTGAGCATTAATGAAAAATATCCATTGGAAGTTGGACCAAGAGATGTAGCCCAAGAGAGGGGTGAAATCCTTTATCATTTTGTTATGTTAATGTGTGTATTTTGATGGTTGTTTATGATTGTTTATGCTTCTCATTATTAAGCTAAAATCTCATTAATATTTATGTGTTTGTAACTTGATCCTATTACCCAACCACATACCATTTCACTTGCAATTTTAAAAAGATTTAAGCCTTTACATTTTCAGATCACCTGGTCTCCCCAAAGTCTTAGAAATGTGGTCTTCCATGTCACCATCCCCTATTGGATATGTTGGTGACACCCCATCAACTAGTGACGTTAAGGTTGGTAAGAGGTATAAAATTGTCAAATTTCCTTGTATGTTATGTGAAGGTGATCATCACTCGCACCTTTTCCCTCGTATGGATGAGGCTTCTTATCTTTTAGAAAATCTTCAACTTCCAACTGGTTATCCTAAGATCTATCCCAACCCATCATTGGTCGATGTACTGATCAATCTGGTTCCATCCCCGGTCAATCAGGTTAATCATGTGATCAATCTAGTTTCATCCTCATTTGAACCAGTAACCCAAGTAGTTGATCTAGTTCTGTCATCGGTCAACCCCACTCTTCATCTAAAGAGTGAACCCAAAGTGGCTTATCAGATTCCATCATCGATTGATCCCACTCCTCCCTTAAGGAGTGTAGCTCAAGTGGTCACTCTGAGTCCATTATCAGTCGATCCCACTCTTCATTCAAAGAGTGAGGATTTGGACCAGGTCTACCTCATTAATACTGATTCACCCAGACAAGGGGGCACTCCGCTTGTCCCGATGGCATCCCCTGCAAGCACTCAGATGATTTCTATTGATTGGAATAATTTAACAAAGCCACGTCTTCCTTATTATGTGTCTTACCAAATCACCGTGCAAGTTTGTGATAGGAATATTCCTAACACTATAATAGACGAAGGTGCTTCTGTTAGTGTCTTATCCATGAATGCTTGGCAAGCTTTTGGTTCCCCGAAGCTTGCACTCGTGACTCAAAATATGTTGACCTTTGAAAGAAGAGTTAATCAACCTTTAGGGATCCTTCCTCAGTTTTCGGTTACTTTGGGAAGAAAAACGGTCTACATCGATGTGATAGTAGTCCACGAAACCTTGTGTTTTAACATGATCCTTGGGCGAGACTATGTCTACATTATGAGAGCTTTTTTTTCCACTCTATTTCGAGTGATATGTTTCCCTCAGAATGAAAACATAGTAATGATCGACCAACTTTCATTCATTGACCCTCCTATGATGGTCAACCATCCGCCTTCCCTGAACAGTCCATACATTCCAATGATGTCCACCCCGTCGTAGGTCAATTATGTAACGATGTGTCCCATGTGCTCAACTCTGAATGAGATAGAATCTCTCCCTTCTCCTGACTTAGATCTAGTAGTTGACATGGTCATTTATTCAATATGGCTATTATAGCTATATCTCTCTACCCTTATTGAGGTCATCGACATGTGTTCCTTCTAGAGTGTTTTTATGCCATCTAGTGAACATCTCTTGGAAAAACCATGGATGAAGTTTATCCCTTGACATGTATTCCTTCCAGAGCATTTTCCTCTTGGATGCCATGATCAAGGAAAGGTTTCGAGCATAGTTTTTTTTCTTTATGGAAAGCTCGTTAAAAAATGAAACAGAGGTCACGAGCATAGTTTTTCTTCTATGTAACAATCTCGTTAAAAAAAATGAAACATAAATCTGAAGATTGAACCTAGAGCTACGAGCATAGTTCTTTTCTTATGTCAAGCTCGTTAAAAAATGAAAGGGTCACCTCTCCTATCAAGTCAAGTCTTTTCTCTAGATCTTGTAGATATCAAGTTGATTCTTTAACTAGGTCTCGTAATTGAACCTTCCTTTCATCCACCTTTGTCAGTCGACCTTTTTCCTCCATCCGGTACAAAAATTGGTGACAATATAAAAGTCAACGAATGAAACAAAGCTTGGGGGAATGTCTCTAGTTTTTTATTATCATTTTGGAGTTAAGCCGCTAGCTTCTCAAGTTGGGGGCAGAGTACCAACCACCCATGGGAATCCCTCAAAACCTTTGGAAATTACAAGCATAGTTTAATTTTGTTTCAAGCTTGTGTAAAAATGAAACCAATTCTAATATTAGTATTTTTTCTTTCTCATGCTCGTAAATACATGAGAATGTGACTCAGTATACTTTTATCACTTTTTTGGACTCGTAAAGGTTATACAAAATAGAAACCCCCTCGAGTTTACTTTAATCTCTTTTCAAACTCTCTAAACATGAAAAGATTGCCAAGTGATTTGCTTCCTTTCACAAGTCTCATTAAAAGGTTTGAAAGGGCGTCTTTCAAGTGGTAGTTTATCTCTTTTTAGGCCTCACAAAACTAATTACGAAAAATGAACACTCTAATAAAGAATGATTAGAAGAGTTCTCCCCTATATTTTTTTACACTTTTTTCGGGATTGGGAAACTAAACTTACAAAAATGTCATCCATGGAGTCACCTTTAAGTTCTTTTTAGACTCTCTAAACGTGAAAAACCACCGAGTTTACCTTCTTTGGGCTCATAAAACTATGCATCGAAGGACCTATGTAAGTCCAATATCCAGGACCCATCTGGGACTGAACCCCTCCTTCCTCAGGTTTGTTAAACATATCTTGAGGGACTCATCCAAAGGATGAGCTATAGCGAGCATCTTTTATCCTCCTCAAGCTCATTAAAAAATAAAGGGGTACTCATCTATCTGGGTGGGGGAAAAAATTGAAGGAAGTGGGTCAAGTTTTTGGGAATCCTTTATGGCAGCTATTATCGCCCTTGAACATGGCACTTGTTTGTGTCTCATCTTACAGTTGGGTAATTCGCTTGTCTTTGAGTCATACCAATTCCATGTGTCACCATACTTTTTCGTCCAGTCGAAGAGTGCTCTTATTGTCGTCACATTACATTCTTGGTACTCGTCGAGTCAATGCTTCCAAGTCAGTTGTCATGCCTCATCATGTTTGAGGGAAGTTTCACTTCAAACCATCTATCTGTAGTATTGCCAATTTCCATTTCCTGTGTCAGTCCATACTCATTCGATTCAACATCTTACATCACTTTCCTGTGTTAGTTTCATGTCGATGATGGGGGATACATCAAGACTCTCCTTCAATGAGTATTTTCATGTCGACTTCAACACATCATCCAGGAATTAGACTTAGAAACTAGTTAGTACCTTGGGACCTACATGCCTCAATGGTAGGCCTCCTCGCTTCCGATAGTAGGTTTACATCATTGACCTCTGATCGGATGATTCCATAGATGTTCGACCTCAGCTCATTTATTCACATTCGTTGGAATGTACTTGGGTACCTTGGGATTCATTGACATCATTGGGGATTTCCCTCACACTTGTTAACGGTTTACATCAATGAACGGTAATCAAGTGGTTTCTACCATGATTGACATCAAATCATCTATTCACATGGCTAGATTCATACCACATCGGGATTGGGACGAAGACCCTGGGTTGGGAATTCACTCTATTATCTGTTTTTCCCAGGCTGCGATGGAGATCATTTGACCATATTGATATATATTGTCACATACATCCACATTGTATTGGTCTGTTGCTATGTTTTGTCATCTCGTATCTCCATTGTGTATTTTTTGTGGTTGTGATCAGTTCATGTCATGGAAGTATGGATCCACATTGTATCTATGGTGGCCATATCCTTAGCCAGTATTTTTTATGGATCTACAGTGTATTGGTCGGTGGTCGTGCCTTGAGTCATCTCATATTTCAAGCATAGGTATGTCTGCCTCAGAAATGGAACATATATTAATATTGTTTGATGATTGTTTGCAGCTTCTTCCAGGTTCTCCCACTCCAACACCCTTGCATTGAAGAATTTGTAAAGTGTTACAGCCATCAGTTTCTCTTCTCGCCTCACACTTTAGGGGGCATCTGTTACACATCAAAATGTCCAGGGATGATTTTAGGGGCTAAATTTCGCTCATGGGCTAATTTTCCATGGTTTTTCCAAAAACGAGATTCGCTATTTTAAAAAATATTCGCCCAAATTCTATAGCATAAAATTATTTTACCTTAAAAATCACCAAAATGTTATAAAAACTATATAAAATACTTAGAAATTTGAATATTTTTACAAAATTATCGCCAAACATTTATAGTTGGCACATGAAGGATTAGTAAGATTCGCCAAGGTTTCTACATTTTAAAATAAATTTCCATCCTTAAAATCATCCCTGAAAATGTCACACTTGAATTACACATCCTAAGTGTTGCAAGTGTTGCAAAGTGATGTATGCACCTCAGTAAGTGTCGCATTCACTTTCACAAGTGTCGTATGCACCTTCCCAAGTGTCAGATTCACTTTGTGAGGTGTTGCCACCCCTTGACACCATTAAAACAGTTGTTCATGAACCCTAAGTCATATGGGAGGAGGAAAACCGTCATGTTTTGGTCAAAACACACTTTTTCCTTAGAGCGCTAATCTAAGATCAATGCTCTATCTCTCACTAGGGGGGAGCATTGATGTTATTGAGAGAAAGGAGGGATCTCCCCCACTTTAATCTATGGGCCAACTCTTTGAGATTGGGTTAGTTGTGTTTGACCCTCGTGATTGGGCCTCACTTTAGGATCTGATGCAAGCCTCAAGGAGCCGTATCCTCAACCATACCCCTCATTTTGTCATGGTTGTTATGCCTCTCAAGCCTACATATTGAGGGATTTCCAAGGTGAAAAGAAGGAAGCTTTTAGATATCAAACTTATGATCTTGGTAGCATCATGCAAGATTTGGACGAGCAGAGCTTAGGGAGGTTGTTGCAACTACATCAATCGTGGTCTGTAATTATTCTCTTTGGGTTCTCATTTTAATATACTTGGCCTATTTCCTTCAAGCTTGTGTATTCTTGCATGTGCTTGTCTACTTTTCGTTCGATCTTTGTAGATGAATTTGTTTGATCTAATCTTGTAGAGTAGGAGTTCTATGTTTCTCTTTGTTTCCTATTGCAGGTATCAAGTTGCACTAGGGCATTTGGAGATCAAGCTCAGATTGAAAGCAACGAGGACAAACTTCGAAACAAGGTGCATCACACTCTTTCTCCTTCTCTCTTTCTGATTGATTAAACTTATCAAAGGGATGTTAGTGTCCATTTGTAGTGTTTCTATCTTGGTATCATAACCTTTGTTTTGTCAATGTTCGTTGTCACACCTGTGTTAGAACAAAAATCATTTAAAATTCTTAGTTTCTTGTCAAGATCAAAGGGACACCTTTCCATAAGAACAATATCATCAAAGTATAAAAGAGAGATGATAACTAATGCAGTTGAAATAGTTCTAGTGCAACATACTTCAAAATATGCTTCTAACTTGTCAATATAAATTCCAAAGAAGGTAGGGAATATGGCTATGGTCTAAATGTGCTACGTTTTTGTCTTTTTTCGAGCATATTTTCCGAGGATATTTGCCTAAAATATGGAGAGATATTGTTGGATCTGTAGATTTGAGTGGTTAAATCTATATAATTCGAGTGCTCTAGGGGTTTTTCAGCAAGTTGAATCCTTTTCTGCATTCAAAAATGCAATTTAAACAACATAAAGTTGTGATTTCATGCAGATTTATGTTGTCAGATTCTAGTGAGGAGGTAAAAAACTTAGAACAGTCAGACATCGTTGGGAATAGGAGAAAACCTTGCTTAACTTCTATATTACACTTAATTTCCAACCAACCCTTAGTATTCTTGAACTTAGCAATAACATTAATGTACACCATTTATTGTAGCAAATCTCAACTCAAATGGAACCTTTAAATCTTCTAATCTATTCCAAAGGTTAATTTTAGGCACTCTATGAAACACTTTTCTAAAATCAACAAAGAAACATACGAGATTAGATTTATTATTACAACATTCATTTTAGATGATCCTAACCATAACTAGGTGGTCTGTGGTTGATAACTTTTAAATCTATCCTAACCTTTAACCCTTTTATCATAACATTGTAGCCATATGCTAATTTTTTTCCCCAAATAATTCCATATAACTTGGGCTAAGAGAGGATTAATCATGATGAGCCTATAAATAGAGGGGTTGTGATGCAGGAGCATTGCTTCACGTCAGCAGCCAACCAACCAGCCACGTCAGCGTGCACGCATTCAAAGGTTAAAGAAGAGGCGCAACCTCATTTGAAATTTGAATGAATGTAATTAAATGTGCTTAGGCTATTGAGCCAGGGAAGTCGTGCCTTTGAGCAGGCGTTAGGTAGATTGGCCTTTATTGTAGATCGGCTGAGATCTAGATCCAGGCGCTGGACTAGACAGCCATTGAATGTAATTTATTAGAGTAGGTGAACCTGGAGGGAAGCGCTAAGAGCCCTCGGGTAAAAGAGATTTGGATATCTCAATTTGAGTTAGAATGAGAGAGTTAGAATGGTTGTATGAGGAGAGCCAGAGAGAGCTTAGGAACACCATTTGTAAAATACAGGCATTTGCCATTTTTAATATATAAACAGAAGTAGTTTTTCCTGCATATGTTTTGTCTTATATGCATGTCTGTGGGTGTTCATTATATGTTGTATTTGTGTGTTTTTATCATGCCATTGCAGGAGTTTGTGTGATTTAAAGTTGGAGGTCTTTGAGGCTTCACACCAGGAGGGTGTGACAGAACGTTGAGGGTTCTGAGAGCCAGTGCACAGAGGATGCATTTCTGAACTCTGCGGAGTCAGACAAAGACGTGCTAAGGAACAGAAGCTGAAGTCAACAACTCAGGAGGAAGACCTTTGAGGTTGCTGAATACCTCGGAGGCAAGGATGTGTGGGAGAAACACAGTTGCAGACAAAACTTTGTTGTAATTTCTGTAGAGCTATGCCAGGTGGGCATTGAGCGTAAGCACGAGGTGCTGGAGGAAGAACTCTGCTGAGAGTTCAGAAGGGACCAGAATCACTGAGGATTCTGAGAAGCTCTGCCAGGAGGGCATTGAGCAGGTGCATAGAGGCACTGGATAAAGGAGAACAGAACTGTTGAACGTTCTGTGGAAGGGAGAAGAGACTCCACCTGGAGGGCGTCGAGAAAGCGTGCAAGCAGGCACAAGAGAACAGAGAACTCTTTGAGTTCTGTCATTTGAAGAAAAAGTCCACTGAGGGACCTTTGGTGGGTTGCTAAACACCCAGAAAGACTCAGCAAGGAGGTTGTTGGAGCAGGAAGCCAGGAAGGCGTCGATATTCTCTATTTGAGGGAGAAGAAGGATAGAAACCCCTTAGGGGCCTGAGCGATTATATAAGCTCAAGGGGGATAGCACCGTGTGTACGTAGAGGTTCTGCAAGGAGTGCAGACGCCAAAACCCTTTAAGGGTTCGAGGAGAAAATCTCAGGAAGAACAACGTTCTTATACACGCAGGAAGCTCAGGAGGGAGCAACAGGAGCCATAGGATCGGGAAGAGTTGCGCGAAGATTTGTCTCTAGAGGAGGAGTGCGCAAGGAGAAAGGATCTGAGCTGTCAGATTGGGAGCAGGTACCTATCAGTCGTTGGATCTGTGGAAGTTGCACGAGGTTTAGCAGTCGGGATATTGGCCATCGGGAAATCAGAGTTCTCGAGGGAAAGAGAATCGAGACATCGAAGGTCTCGAAATCCCAGAGGAATCGGGACCTTCCGTTGGAGTGACGCGTGGCAATCATCTAGCGTTATCGGAGTTGAAGCCATCGGGATATCAGAGATCCCGTAAACAAGTGGTTTATGCATTGTGAAATCACGAACAATGAAACCCCGATGAGTGGGGGATAGCTGTCACCACAGCAGAGCAGGAGGATAGAGGCGTAGTGGAGGCCAGCTGTCACCACAGTAGAGAAGGAGGACATAGGCGTAGTGGAGGCCAGCTGTCAGTGCAACGGAGCGTCGGGATTTGGACGATCGGGAATCCCGCGGGTGTATGAATTGAGGCATCACAAACCCCGTAGCCCTGACGGGATAAGGTTGTGGTCACGAGAGTGGTCATATGAGCGGGAGCTGAGCCAAGAGGGCCAGCGCATGAAGGATCGACCATCGAGGATCGAAGAATCGAGAGTTCCGAGTACATGTGTAGCTCGACACCGAAAACCCCGAAACTCCGATGGGGAGTATGACTGAGGTCATGTGGAAGCAGGTCACATGGACCAGTGCATAGCCGGTAGGGCTAGTGCTTGGAGGAAAGGATCTTGTCGGGAATCGGGAGTTGGAGAGGATAGTGACTCTCGACAGCAGGGAGCGAAAAATTCGAAACCCCGATAGAGAGTCAAGGATAACCACGGTCATTTGCATAAGGTCGTGCAGGTAGAGAAGGACCTGTGGATCGGGTATTCGTAGAAGGATTCCAACAGGGGATCTAAAGAGCCGCTTCGACTCAGCAGATGAGAGGAATTTGAGAACGATCTTGTGAGCGGGTGAGAGGGGAGGAGTGTAGGCTCACCCTCGCCTGCGTCAAGTGGTATCAGAGATGAAATTCTTGTCTGTATACTTCAGGCAAGAGAGGCAAAGTGGTAAGAGGGCACTCTGATACACACATCAAGTGGTCTCAGAGTGAGTTCTTGCTTGTATATTTCAGGCAAGAGGAGAAAAGAGAAGGTGGAAGAAGACAGAGCACTGGAGGACTCTGTAGGGTAATTGTTTGCAGGCAGGCAACAATCAAGCAAACAGTCAGGGAGACTATAAAGATGAAGCTGGAACACTCAGGGATGCAGAGTGACAGCAACAGATCTGTCAAAGAGGCAGACAGGGACAACAAGATGGCTACTGAAGGCCATAGGAAGAAAAGCAAGGCATAAAAGCTTGTCGAATGGGATAAAGAAGAGACTAGAAAGCTCTATGAATTAAAGGCAGACATAGAGAAGCTTGAACTGCGGATGCGGCAGGATAGGAGGAGGAGACGGATGCGTGAATTTCCCATGAAGGAGGCAAAAGAGAAATGGCCAGTCAAGGAGTTGATGGTCATGAGATAGCGCAGACTGTTGAAGAGATGGTTGAGGTATGCTGAAAACCTCAAGGCCACAGAGGAAAAGATGATTTGTCACTGTTGGCCAGAGACTGGAAAAGGTCTCGATGATTGGGATGATGAAGAGGATGAAATGGGATCGGCTGATGATCTCAAGGACTACCAGGAGGGCAGAGAAGTAGAAGTTCCAGATTGCCAGGAGGGAAACGAGTTGAGATCAGCTGAGGATCTCACGGACTGTCAGGAGGACAGTCAAGTAATTTCAATTTGCTAGTTGGGCAATGAAAGGAGATCAGATGAGGATCTCGAAGACTGCCAGGAGGGCAGTGGAAGTATCAAAGACTGCCAGGAGGGCAGCGGAAGCATCGAAGACTGCCAGGTGGGCAGAGATGAGAATGTGAGGCCATCTGAAGGTATCATAAAGAGTTTAATTCAGCAAGGAGTGTTGATGCAGATGGGATCGGTTGATCTCATGGTCTGCCAGGAGGGCAACAGAGACATCCCATATTGTCAGATGGGCAGGGATGAGCAGATGAGGCTATCTGAGGGTCTCATAAAATTAGGAGTGAGTTGGAATCATCCAGGGGAGCTGACAGAGAAAGTGAGCTCAAAGGTGAATTTAGATCAGCAGGTGCAGCTGACAGAGGAAGATTAGAATGATATTCTGATGATTGGGGGAATCGAGTTATTCCTACCATTTGCCCAGGAGGAGGCGAAAAAATTTGTTCCAGATGATGCAACAACAGAAATAGAGGAACAGTCGGTCGTGACTGTCCAAGGCGAGTTGGAGCAGACATTTGAGACTGCCCAAGCAGAAATGAGAGAAGAAGAGGAGCGTTCTAAGGAACGGCTCAATAATTTCAGCCAGGGAGCTGAAAAGCAAGAAGTTGTAGCACTGAAGCTAGTAGCAAAAGAAGCCAAGGAGAAAACAGGTAAAGTTATCACTCCATGGGAGATGGAGCTGAAAATGTTGGAGGATTGGTTGAACAGTCCAGGGCCAGCAAGAGAACTGACATAATTTGAGCTACCAAAGAAGAGGATGACTGAGCAGCAGGTCAGTCAGGAAGAGATTGCAGAACTGAAGTCTATAGTAGAGTGGCAACTGAAGGCCACAGATGAAAATGAAGATGAAGATGAAGATGGCATGGGAGATCATAGCGATTTGCCCAATGGTCAAAAATTTTTGCAGCTGAGGAGACTGCATGAACAGAGCCAACCACTGGAGTAGTTGGACGAAGTAATAGAGGATATCAGAACGCTGATGGTAGAGTCAGCAGACACTGCCAGCAGGGAGAGGCTGGGCAGAGAAGAGGCAGCAGCAACAATGCAGAAGAAGCAACAATAGCAGAATGGAGCAGATGAAAAGCTCCAAAGGATGATTTGGGATCCAGGAGGATTTCCAACAGCTCAGAAGGGAAGCTCATGAGCAGGAGCTCATGATTTTTGCAGCTGTGGAGTATGATGCAGGAGCATTGCTTCACGTCAGCAGCCAGCCAGCCAGCCACGTCAGCGCGCATGCATTCAAAGGTTAAAGAAGAGGCGTAGCCTCATTTCAAATTTGAATGAATGTAATTAAATGTGCTTAGGCTGTTGAGCCAGGGAAGCCGTGCCTTTGAGCAGGCGTTACGTAGATCAGCCTTTATTGTAGATCGGCTGAGATCTAGATCCAGGCGTTGGACTAGATGGCCATTGAATGTAATTTATTAGAGTAGGTGAACCTGGAGGGAAGCACTAAGAGCCCTCAAGTAAAAGAGATTTGGATATCTCAATTTGAGTTAGAATGAGAGAGTTAGAATGGTTGTATGAGGAGAGCCAGAGAGAGCTCGGGAACACCATTTGTAAAATACAGGCATTTGCCATTTTTAATATATAAACAGAAGCAGTTTTTCCTGCATATGTTCTGTCTTATATGCATGTCTGTGGGTGTTCATTATATGCTGTATTTGTGTGTTGTTATCATGCCATTGCAGGAGTTTGTGTGATTTCAAGTTGGAGGTCTTTGAGGCTTCACACCAGGAGGGTGTGACAGAACGTTGAGGGTTCTGAGAGCCAGTGCACAGAGGATGCATTTTTGAACTCTGCGGAGTCAGACAAAGACGTGCTGAGGCATAGAAGCTAAAGTCAACAACTCAGGAGGAAGACCTTTGAGGTTGTTGAATACCTCGGAGACAAGGCTGTGTGGGAGAAACACAGTTGCAAACAGAACTTTGTTGTAAGGTCTGTAGAGCTCTGCCAGGTGGGCATTGCGTGTAAGCACGAGGTGCTGGAGGAAGAACTCTGCTGAGAGTTTAGAAGGGACCAGAATCACTGAGGATTCTGAGAAGCTCTGCCAGGAGAGCATTGAGCAGGTGCATAGAGGCACTGGATAAAGGAGAACAGAACTGTTGAACGTTCTGTGGAAGGGAGAAGAGACTCCGCCTGGAGGGCGTCGAGAAAGCGTGCAAGCAGGCATAGGAGAACAGAGAACTCTTTGAGTTCTGTCATTTGAAGAAAAAGTCCACTGAGGGACCTTTGGTGGGTTGCTAAACACCCAGAAAGCCTCAGCAAGGAGGTTGTTGGAGCAGGAAGCTAGGAAGGCATCGATATTCTCTATTTGAGGGAGAAGAAGGATAGAAACCCCTTAGGGGCCTGAGCGATTATATAAGCTCAAGGGGGATAGCACTGTGTGTGTGTAGAGGTTCGACAAGGAGTGCAGACGCCAGAACCCTTTAAGGGTTCGAGGAGAAAAGCTCAGGAAGAATAGCGTTCTTATACGCGCAGGAAGCTCAAGAGGGAGCAACAGGAGCCGTAGGATCGGGAAGAGTTACGCGAAGATTAGTCTCTGGAGGAGGAGCGCGTAAGGAGAAAGGATCTGAGCCATCAGATCGGGAGCAGGTACCCGTCAGTCGTTGGATCTGTGGAAGTTGCACGAGGTTTAGCAGTTGAGATATAGACCATCGAGAAATCGGAGTTCTCGAGGGCAAGAGAACCGAGACATCGAAGGTCTCGAAATCTCGGACGAATCGGGACCATAGGTTGGAGGGACGCGTGGCAATCATCTAGCACTATAGGAGTTGAAGCCATCGGGATATCGGGGATCCCCTAAACAAGTGGTTTATGCATTGTGAAATCGCGATCAGTGAAACCCCGATGAGTGGGGGCCAGCTGTTACCACAGCAGAGCAGGAGGACAGAGGCATAGTGGAGGCCAGTTGTCACCACAGTAGAGCAGGAGGACAGAGGCATAGTGGAGGTTAGCTGTCAGCGTAACGGAGCGTCGGGATTTGGACGATCGGGAATCCCACGGGTGTATGCATTGAGGCATCACAAACCCCGTAGCCCCGACGGGATAAGGTTGTGGTAACGGGAGTGGTCATATGAGCGGGAGCTAAGCCGGGAGGGCCAGCGCATGAAGGAGCGGCCATCGGGTATCGGAGAGTTGGGAGTTTCGAGTACATGTGTAGCTCGACACCGAAAACCCTGAAACTCCGATGGGGAGTATGACTGAGGTCATGTGGAAGCAGGTCACATGGACCAGTGCATAGCCGGTAGGGCTAGTGCTTAGAGGAAAGGAGCTCGTCAGGAATCGGGAGTTGGAGAGGACAGTGACTCTCGACAGCAGGGAATGGAAAATCCTGAACCCCAATAGAGAGTCGGGGATAACCACGGTCATTTGCATAAGGCCATGTGGGTAGAGAAGGACATGTGGATCGAGTATTCGCAGAAGGATTCCAGCAGGGGATCTAAAGAGCCGCTTCGGCTCAGCAGATGAGAGGAATTTGAGAACGATCCTGTGAGCAGGTGAGAGGGGAGGAGCGTAGGCTCACCCTCGCCTACGTCGGGTTGTTTTTATCATTACCTTTAAACATAGGAACAATTAAGTTTTGAGTCCATGGTTTAGGGAAACATTGCTTTAGTGTGAAGGTGATGAATGAAGACAAGTTCTCCAATTTGTAAGATTTATATTTGATAGCCTTAGATATCCTTCGCATTTAAGAAAACATTGTTTTAGTATGAAATTAAAAAACATATAAAGATGACAAATAAAAACAAATCCCCTAATTTTATAAGATTTATATTTGATAATCCTCTAGTTTTGGATTTATATTTAATAGTCCTCTAATTTTATAGGATTTATATTTAATAACATTAGATGTCTTTAACATTACCCTTTGCAAGACATTTAACCCCCAAAAAACTCTACATCTTCCAAACTAAAATCCAAAGTGTTTGAATGTTGTTCAAGATACTAACAATTTTACTTTATAATAAAAGTACAATTTTACTTTATAATAAAAATTTGAATGTTCAAGACAAAAGTTTGAATGTTGTTTAAGATATTAACAACTTTTACTTTATAATTTAAACTTCTTTTAAATTATAATAAAAGTTTAAATGTTGTTAAAGATATTAAACTTGAATGTTATTAAAGATATTAACAGTTTTGGAATATTTACAAAGCTTTTTAAGGTAGTCTCAAAAAAAATATCATATTATTATTTTTTAGTTTTATAATTTAAAATCTCCCTCCACAATAATGTTTTAAGATCTAATTTGGAATAAACTTTTTTAAAATTATAATAAAAGTTTAAATGTTGTTAAAGATATTAAACTTGAAAGTTATTAAAGATATTAGCAGCTTTGGAGTATTTACAAAGCTTTTTAAGGTAAGAATTTCAAAGTCTCAAAAAAATATCATATTATTATTTTTTAGTTTTATAAATTAAAATTTCCCACCACAATAATGTTTCAAGATTTAATTTGGAAAAGTAGAAATAAAAAAATATTTATTAAAATTTAGTTTAGAAAAAACATATTAAAAAAAAAAAAAAACATTATTATTTCTATGTAATATCTTATTTTCTTTCGATTAAAACTGTGTAATTATTTAATATATTTTCTTCTTTTAACCTAGGCTGTGTACTTATTTATGTGTGTAATTATTTATCTTACGAGGGACTCGTCAAAGACCTTCAGGACGGTTTTTTTAGCCATTTAACATTTTTATTTTATAATTATTAATAAACTATTGTTAAATTTGAAAATTATTATATATAACTTTTATTTTATAATTATTAATAAACTATTGTTAAATTTGAAAATTATTATATATATTCCGAACTGTCATAACTATTAATATAAAGTTTAAAACCATTTAAGTTTCAAGTGATTCTTTCAAAAAAAAACAAGCATTCATCATTGTCATCACATAGTAGGTTTGAACCATTGCATTGATACGTAAATTTGTATTAATCAAACATATGAAGTAATGAAACCCTTCGTGCATAGTGTAGTTAAACATTATGTCCATTCACATTACATTCATCATACTTCTAGGCCTTCCTTCAATCGTTGGCGCACTTCTTCGAGCACGCCCTCATCCCACCGTAGTTTCGGACAGTCACGAGCATTGAGATGCTTCAACAACATTAAATGTTTTGCGCCGGACAGCTCTACTATCTCATGGCATCCACCAACATATAGATACCTAAGCTTCCTGAGTTGCCCCAACCCTGGTATGCTCTTGAGCTTCACACATCCACGAACATCCAAACCCTCCAAAGATATCAACATTTCAATATTTGGCAGCTCCTCTATTCTTTCACACACAATGATGTCCAGATGTTGAAGTTTAGACAGACCACAAAGCCCTCCTATCTTTGTCAATTTGTTACACCACTGCAATGACAGGAACCGAAGGTTTGGGCAAACAGACTCCGCAAAGAATACCTCTGATATTTCTGTGTCCAACAGCACTAACTTCGTGAGCCCAAACATGGATTTGTCATTGTCATGGACTGACTCCAACTTATTCAACTCTTTACTCGTTTCTCTTTCTTCTTCAATCTTTTTGAATGGCAGTTCCAGCAACGGACAACACCGTACCTTTAAAACTCGAAGATTGTTCATCTTCGGAAGGTCTTGTGGTAAGTATTCTATCCCACAGTTCTCGATGAACAACTCTTCCAACTGAATCAACGATGAAAAGTGATCGGGCAAGTATTTCAATCTTGGCGAATTATCTAGCCACAAGTATTTCAAGCTCTTGATGTAAGACAGAAAAGGAGGCAGCACTTCAAAAAACTCGTTACCTATTGACAGAACTTCTAAATTGCAAAGGTTTCCAATCTCGCTGGGCAATTCTTTTAAGTTCGCTCCGTACAACCATAATTCTTTCAAGGACCGTTGATGTGCGACCTGCGGGGGCAATTCACCCACATTTCTACAATATAGAATATTTAAGTATTCCAGGGTTGTAATATTTCCAAGTGTGACGCTAGAGATGGTCAAATCGAAACAGTTGGACAAGTTTAGACGTTTGAGTCTAGTTAATTTACCAAAAGAATTTGGAAGCATCTGCAAGGAAGAACCAAACAAACTAATGTCCTGGAGGTTTGTTAGCTTTCCAAAAGAATCAGGCAACGATTTCATTACCAAGCAGTCCTGTAAATACAAGAATTTCAAGGAGCGCAGATCACCAAATTCTTCCGGTAAACTTTTGAGGGCGACTCCGCGATAACCATATATGTCAATCTTTTCAAGGTACTTAAGCTGCCCTATGAACTTGGGAAAGTTTGAAAACAAGGTAGCACGGATTATTAGCTGTCGCAACTGAAGAGGAGCCTGCAATGTTCGCGTTTCAGCTATCAGAAAGACGTAACTGATGATTTTCCGTACAAAATGGAATGAAATTAGAAAAGAAAAATAAACATACCCGAGATTCATGCTGC
>ML785536.1:210513-233357 GCA_009831015.1 Picea engelmannii | reverse complement strand
CGATCATTTGAACTAAGCGAGTCATAACTTATTTTTAGTACTTCTTGTATCTCAGTAGTAGGCAGTATTTTGTCAAGTTCATTCAGTATCTCTTCCCAGTAAGACTCATTTTGTCCAGAAACAAGCGCCCCAAAAACTTTCAACGACAATGGCAATCCATCGCAGGCTCTTATAAATCGACCTGCCAGATTTGCAAATTCTGGTGATGGAAATGGCTGATTGAAGGCATAGGAGCAAAAGAGCTCTTTGGAGTGCTGTCCATTCAGCCCCTTAAGTTTATAAATTGAGGACTCTGACACTCCTGAGCTTGTGAGGACATGCTTGTTCCGAGAGGTAGCCAAAATCAAGCTATCAGGGCTAAGGATATCTCTAATTGGCAAAAGCGCCTCCAATTGAGAGACATTATCTATATCATCTAAAACTATAAGAGCATGACAAGATGAGAGATACTTTCTAAGTATCCCTATCCCTTCATCACGACTCTCAATTCTGATATTTAGATGCGTTAAGTCATTTATGAGACTACTTTGCAAATAATTTACACCCTTTGTACGTATATTTTCTCTTACCTCAAATAAAAAAGAGGATTGATGGTAATCTGATTTCCTAAGTTGAAGAATTCTTTGGCTAGGGTGGTTTTCCCAGCTCCACCCATTCCCACAATGCCCACAACCTCGGCCTCCACGCGCTGTGTCTCCAGCTTGGATAGCACTGTCTCTTCAAATTCTTCTAATTTGAGGTTCAACCCAGTTGGGTGTTTTGCCACATACAAAAGTGGCTTTGGAACCCTTTTCAAGACGCATTTCACTACATTATCCAGGAGCTCACCTTCGTCGTCCTCGTCCCTGAAAAGAGGAAAACAAACAAGTGAGAAACGCTTACGTAAGTATATCAGGCAGCATATATCAATCCAACAAATGGAAGCTAACTCGGATTGGAAGGGGCAGTAAGAGATGCTACTCACCCATGCAGCTGGAAACCGTCTATATCCGCAACAGAAGAAAGTGCGTTTCTCCATCCCTGAATAGTGTCGGAGCTGTGGCGTGGCTTCAGCTCATCACTTTCACAATCACGTGTAGTTTTCTGTTCAAGGACCCGCAGGGCTTCAAAGTATGCTCCGCTTTTGTCCGCCAGGCGGACCACAGAGGGGTCGACCTTGTAGAACACTGGAAGAATCGTAGCCCCCGATTTTTCCATGAGGACAAGTTCCTTCAAGCACCATTTAGATTCCGCATACCGTGGTGAAAAAATTGCAATATGGACAGACGCAGCACGGATAGCCTGTTCTATTTGGGAAATAAAGTTTTCTCCCTTCTTCATCTCCTCCCTGTCCAGAAAGACTCTCAAATAACTGCACGAAAGACGTCGGTAAAGATGGCTGGCGAAGGTGTTTTTTACATCCGGACCGCGATGATTAATAAATACATCGCAATCAGAATAAGAAGTAGACGCAGAAGAAGGGGCCATAGAGGAGGAAAAAGCTGCAGCACCCGGACTGGATATAGTTAGGTTCGCCATCGATATTGAAATTGGAGAATGTAGGGACTCAAGGTAAGTCAAATTTAATATAGAAATTGCATGCAAGCACGCTTATGCTTTTAATATAGAAATTGCAAGCACGCCTATGCTTTTAATATAGAAATTGCATGCAAGCACGCTTATAACTTTTAAAAATGCAGTCGATGGGTTGAGCAGTGATGTGATGTGGGTGCTTTTGATACCAAAGACGCGTGTGTTTAAAGTTGCAGATGGACATTTGTGCTCAAGTCTCATGCTCAAGCGCTAGAAAATGGCTTTCAACCCCGACACTGACTATTTTCAGCACAGGAACCTTTGGGTCCTTCTCTTGGGCCTTCCATTGTTCCTCTGGAATGAAGGAGCTTTTAAAGCTATTGGCGACTCTTTGGGCATTTTCATTGCTATTGATCCTCAGTCACTCTCTGGTCCGGTGAGAAAAATGGGCAGAGTGTTGGTAGCTATGGACATTTGTGCTGGTCTACCGAAAATCCTTGAAATAGAATGGAGAGGAAGGAAGATAGCTCAGACACTGGACTATCTAGGGCTCCCCTTCCGTTGTAACCGTTGTCGAAAAACAGGACACCTCCGTCGTTCCTGCCCAGGTAAGGATCTAAACGAACCCTCGGAAGACGATGACCTGCTTTTAAACCCTCTTGATTATGTGGACGAAGACCCCTCCCTGAGATTTTCAGAAGTTTCCTCCTTACCTCTTCCCCCACCCTCCATCGGCCAGTTTGTCTCTCTTTCAGATAAAATCAAACAACACTGCCCCCTTCTTTTTATGTCCCTTACCGACGCAGAGAAGGAAGCATTAAACAAATCCCTCTGGCTATCATCTTCCACCGGTGCAAAGATTTCCCCTCCTGAATCTAAGCTCCCCCCTCTTGATCCCTGCACTACTGATCCCTTAGCCTCTACTCCTATCGCCCCTCCGGAGACTAGCTCCCTCCCCTCCTGTGTCAATGACTCGTCTAACTCGTATCTTTCTCCCCTTCCGATCCACCCACATCCATCCTCTCCGATTAGGCTCCACAGCCACTCCTCCACCTCTCTAGATTCAGAAGCTTCACTCCAGGTTCTACCAGGCTATATGGAGGCTAAGGAAGATGAAGCTTACCTCTCCGATTTACTAAACTCTTCTTCCTCCCGGCCATCACTTCCTGGTAACTCCTCCTAGCTACCCATCTTTCGTGGAAAAGAACTCATCGATCCCTCTTCGAAGACTGGTACTTCCTCCACCCACCTTACAGACAAAGATAGGAAAGCTTTTGCTTGGTCTAGAGGGCTAGGTACTGAACTTTCCCCCTTACAGACGCGGAGCTCTAGAAAGAAAAAGGAAATTTCAAGCATCCAACCAAAAGTTACTGTCATCCCTCCCATGGATGGGAAGGCCCTTAGAGCTTTGAAGGCATTAGCCCAGTCTAAGTGATGTTGGTGCTCTCTCCGAATATTCGAGGGATTGGAGGCACCCTCAAAGTTGCTTCCTTTCGTAGACTGCTAGAAGGTACATTTCTTGCGATTATTTTTCTTCAAGAGACCCTCTCGGATGATCAAAAGTCTAGGGACTTTATACATCATTTTCGCCCTTCTTGGGTCTCTTCAGCTGTTAATTCTATTGGAAATTCTGGGGGCCTCCTAGGTTGCTTGGGATCCCTTTGTTGTTGACTTGACTCCCTTCCTGACGATTGGAGGAATTTTGTTGGTAGGCCATCATCTGGCTACCAATCAGGAGTTGGCTTTTCTCAATGTGTATGGGCCTTGCGTTGACAGAAAAAATTTCTGGACGTCTTTAGCAAACAACGGTTTACTCTCCACTCCTAATCTCTTTCTAGGCGGTGATCTGAACATTATTCTTTCGGAGGATGAACACTGGGGGGGCGCCTCTCCCTCGGGGCCTAACAAAGCCTTCTACAGAGACCTTTTTGCTTCAAAGAACTTAATCAATGTCTTGCCGACAAGTCTGGTTCCCACCTGGAGAAACGAGCGCTCTGGTACAGATTCAATTGCTAGGCGTCTGGATAAATTCTTAGTTTCAGATCACTTACTGGCTCAGGCAAGACTGTCAAAATCTTGGGTGGAATTACCCTTTGTGTCAGACCATGCCCCCATCCTCTTTCATTTGGAAGCCTCTCCTTTGTACAAAGCTTTCCCGTTCAAGTTCAATCATCATTGGCTGGCGGATTTTGATTTCTCTCTTTTAGTTCATAGCGTATGGAAGGACCCATATTTTTTGCAGGAAGACAGTCCTCAGTTGCGTATGGTGTGGAAATTAAAGGTAATTAAAGCACAAACAAAAGCTTGGCGCAAAGCTAAAAAGGAAAAATAAAATTTCAAGCTAAATAAACTGGAGTTTGAGATCATTCAGATCTTAAAAAAATCAGTCAGTTATGCCTTATCTGTGGAGGACAGCGAATCTTTAAAAGTGTTGGAATGTAGTAGGAACGCCCTTCTTCATGAGGAGGAAAACAGTTGGAGATTACGGAGCAGAGCCACCTGGCTAAGAAGCAGAGACTCTAACACAAAGTTTTTTCACAAGGTGGCCAGTTACAACAGAAATAAAAAATATATCTGGTCCATTTCAAGTGAGTATGGCGGCGCTCATTATGGGCAAGAAGCAATCAAAGAGGAGGCAAATTCACATTACAAACGTTTCTTCAAAGCCAACAATAGATCAAACTTAAATGAAATTTCCAACATTTCTAGCCTTTACCCAAAAATGGTTACCGAGGAGGAAGCTGATGACCTCTATAAACTAGCCACTCTGCTGGAGCTGAAAGGAATCCTGGATCATTTCAAAAAAGAGAGAAGCCCTGGACCTGATGGATGGACGTTTGAATTCTTCATCTACTTCTTTGAACTTGTAGGAGAAGACCTACTTCAAATGGTGGAGGATTCACGATTAAATGGTAAAGTCATCGGAAGCATAAACTCTACTTTCCTGGCATTAATCCCAAAGGAAAATAACTCTGTTTCCTTCAACGACTACCGTCCGATCTCCCTTTGCAATCTTATTTACAAAATTATCTCAAAAGTTCTCTCAAACATAATCAAACCTATTTTAGAAAGATGTATTTCTGCCGAACAGATGGGGTTTCTCAAGGGCAGAAGAATCCAGGATGCTATTGGTGCAGCTCATGAAGGACTTCACAACATAAAAAAGAAAAACTCTAAGGCCCTGGTTTTGAAGCTGGACCTCAAAAAATCCTTTGACAACATCAACTGGGGATTCTTAAGGTTTATTTTACTTTCAGCTGGCTTTGGTATAAAGATTACTGATTGGGTTATGTCCTGTGTTACTAGTGCGAATTTTTCCATGTTGATTAATGGAGAGGCGACCAAGTTTTTCAAGAGCAAGAGGGGACTCCGCCAGGGATGCCCACTCTCACCATACCTATTCATCATGATAATGGAAGGCCTCAGCTTGTTGCTAAAAAAAATGTCTCAGATCATCATATCTCAGGTATAAAGGTTTCTAAGTTTATAAATATTGTACATCTAATGTTTGTTGATGTTGTTCTCTTGATGTCAAAGGCCAATCATTCGGAATGGATAGTGATCCTAGAGCTACTTCAGAAATTCTGCAATGCTTCGGGCCTTTGCATCAATTTTGCAAAGTCCACAGCACATTATTGGGGGCTAGCAAAAACAAAACTCTGCTCCTGAAAAGCGACTCTCCCCTTTTCCTTCATTGATTTAAGTCAAGGCTTCAAGTACCTGGGATATGTTTTAAAGCCCGGAGAAAAAAATTATGAAGATTGGCGCTGGCTGGTGGCTAAGTTTGAAAGAAAAATAATTTTTTGGTGCAACAAGTGGTTGTCCCTAGGAGGGCATTTTATCCTTGTCAATTCAGTGCTACAAAGTCTATCTGTCTTCTAGATGTCTTTGGAGAAAATTCCCTCTTCGATCCTGAAACTTCTGCGTAGTCTTTCCTTCAATTTCCTTTGGAGTGGGCAGAATGATAATCACCGTTTCCACCTGTGCAGCTGGGAAAATTTATCTAGACCCATTAAAGGTAGGGGTTGGGGACTAAAAAACCTAGCCATTTTCAATACGGCTCTCCTAGTGAATTCTTTCTAGCGGGCGCTTACACATGACAACCTTTGGCATCGAATTATTGTTGATAAATACCTGGGGAACCTACCTCTTATAGACTGGATCAGAAAACCTTCACATATTCAGTAGAGGGCGTCTTCATTTTGGAAGGGTCTGACATTATCGTTGAAGGTTATCTTGCATTGGCTTATATGGAGGCCTCGCACGGGTTCTGATATCTTTCTCGGAAGAGACAAGATACTTGGTATGGAGGACCATTCGCTTCTCCCTTCACCTCTTAGAACTCATCTTGAAACCTTCAATATTGTGCGGTTAGCTCAAGCGTGAGATTCGACCCATGTCTTCCCACTGCCGGATTTATGGATTAACAGTGGTCGTCTAAATCTTAACGGTGATGCCACTTCAGATTGGGATGCCTTCACCTCTGCACTAAGGAGCGCAAGCATCTCCCTAACCTCAGCATCAGATACAATTATTTGGGCGGGTGGAGATGCATCAGGAGTTACTTCAGTAAAGAATATATACACGACCCTGCTACAACAGTTGAATTTTGGTGCTGAGCTGCTGTGGTTCCAACAATTATGGAAGTGGTCGGTTCCTCTCAAGATAAAATTATTCATTTGGCTCTCTACTAAAGGGAAAGCTCTTACCTGGGAGATGTTGTGGAAGAGAGGCTGGGAAGGTCCAGGGATTTGCAAATTATGTAATCACTCATCAGAAGATATCCACCATATCTTAACCCACTGCCATTTTACGAGGGTTGTCTGGCATCGCCTGACCACCCATTTTTCTCTCAACTTACAATGGAAAGGCGCCTCAGTCTCGGATTGTTTTATGTTGTGGTCAATGGAGAAATCTACACCTATCATCTTGGCTGCTCATGCATGCTGGTAGAATTGGATTGAAAGGAATAAGGTGATCTTTGATGACCATGCTCCCTCCTTACTCTCTGTAGTTCATAGAATCTTGTCGTCTTTTTCTTGGCAGCCTTCCTCTGTTAAATCTCTGCCAATCCAAGTCTGTGAGTTTACTCAGGAGGAGGGTTTCACCTTAGCATGCTTTGATGGAGTAGCTCAATCCAATGGATTATGCTATGGGGCCGGAGGCATTTTCAAGTCTCATCCATTGAGAGTTACCAAGTGGTTCATCAACTGCGGAGCGGGATCAAATACTAAAGCGGAACTGATGGATTTATGGGCTACCCTCAATCTGGCAACTCTCTGGTCAATTAATCAATTACAAATCCTTGGTGATTTGAGGGTCATCATTGACTGGATAAACCATAATTGTAAACTCAACACAGTGAATATTGAATGTTGGAAACAAAAAATGATGGAATTGGCAAAAAATATCAAAGATCTCAGCATTCGTCATATCTATAGAGTTCACAATAAAGAAGTCGATGCTCTCTCTAAAAGGGCTCTAACTGAAGTCGAAGGAAGGCTATCAGTATACCACTCGGACAGTGGAAAGGAAAGCCAACCCTCTTGCATTAATATCTTCGAATTGCCAAGGGATGGTGAAGGGTAAATGCATCAAGTACAGTTTCAACATGTTGTTTTCAGCATGCACTTTACTTAATTCCTGATAGTTTTTTTTATATTGCAGCATCCTATTTGTCCAATCTAGTATTTCAGTAATCCTAATGTAACCTCCTGTCTCCATATCTTTCGACTGTTTTGGGACTGTTCTTGAATCTGTTTGATGTAAAAGAATTTATAATTCTTATAAATTTGAGATAATTTTTTCTTGGAAAAAAAAAAGTTGTAGATGAAATATGTGTCTCATAGTTATTGAAATATATGTCTCATAGTTATTGGATGATGCGATATACTTTTTTGCTGGTGGTGATGATGATGGTGATAATGCGTTTTCACATTTTTTTATTTTCTCGAGGACCAACACGTGAAGAGGTACCACTCATTCAAATAGCATCCACTTTACCGATTTTGCGTTATGACAGACCAACACCTGTAGAGTGAAAACTTCAGTCTGGCACCATATGTAATGATTAAGTTAACTCATGAGCAATTTTTCCTCTAGGCAAAAAAATGGGCCAGAATCCAGCAAAATTTTCAGGGGTAGTATCATTTTCACATGGATCAATGTTCCATGCATTTCAAAACCTTACCCCAGGGGTTATGCCCAGTTTTAGTCTCAGTTTCACATGGATCAATGTTCCATGCATTTCATAACCTTACCCCATGGGTTATGCCCAATTTTAAACCAACATAGATGCTCAGAAAATCGATCAAAGGATTGATTGGAAATTTAAAAACAGAACGTTGAAAAATCTGCTAAAAAAATAACTCGAAAGGAAAAATTGCTCCCAATTAGCCCACTCCTTTCTCACTCATTCTAAAGAATTTGACGGCCTGTAGAGTGTATTTTGACAGGTATTTAGTTATGACACTAAAGAAATTAAAAAGTAGATTTAACATTCAACCATTTAAGTTACATTTCAACACATTCTAATAAGTTGTAGGTTGGTGGTTTACATGTAGAAGAGGGTTAAATTTATAAAATCACTTTGAAGGACTCATCACTCTCAGTTTTATGATCTGGTTTTATTTAGATTTGATTATACTTATGATAATAAACCTGATAGTTTTTAATGCGAAGTTTTATGATTTGGTTTATTTAGATTTGATTATACTTATGATTTGATAGAGTTTTTTAATAGGTGTGATGTAACAAGATTTGATGCTATATCAAGTAATAATTGACATACTTTTTAAATTAGCCAATGATATTATCAAAGTAATTTGAGAAAAGTTTTTATATTAATATTATTAATTGGAACCATGTAAATATTGTAATTAAAATGATCCTAAATCTACTTAAGATTCATTATACAATCTCATTTACTTTAGGCGATTATATTGTATTTCTTTTCTTGGAATTTTGTGATTTCTTATATTGAAAAAACACAAACAAAACTAACAATTTAATAAGTTTAATTTCATTTAATTAACTAAAAATATATATAAACTTTTAACTATTATTTTATTTTCATAGTAAGTAGTTTTTATTTCCATTATAAAAAATTATAGCTTTTGTTAAAATATTACAATTAAAATTATCTTATTCCAGAAATAAAACACTATTTTGATAAGCATATGCATTTTGAAAAAAAATATATATATTTTAATAAATTTAAAGGCTAATCTCATTTAAAAATAAAGCATATATATTTGTATTCAGCCTACGACTGAAATATCATGAGGACCCCTGGATTCGACCTACCACTCAATTTATGATGGGGACGAAACCACTTCAACTTGGGCCCATAGCACATAGTACGACACTTAATTTTTCGGCTAAAAAAATATTATATAAAAGTTTTCTTTATTACTCTAAAACAACAAAAGTATTCTTCAAATCGTATTCCTAGTCTTAGTTCCACAACGCAAACTAACATTTGGGCCACACTAATAGTTTTTACATTGGCTATATCAAACAAATGTTGTGTGGCAGCGTAGTCCTTGCGAAGTAGGTTATAAGATAAATTTTGGAAAATGGGGAGAGTGGAATAATATTGTTAAGAAAATTTGTATGGCGAATTGTGAATAAGCAAAGTAGTTCCAATGTCTTTCGAACACGTGTGTTGAGTTACAACCAGTAAAAGAATAATCCATGTGAATTGTAGATGGCGGAAGTTCTGGGTGCAAGATCTATAATAGCGCCAACCCGGAGATCGGTTGCTATAAAGTTGTCTAACTATGGAATTGTAGATCACCGAAGTTTTGGGTGCAATATGTATATCACGTAAAAGGGGAAAGGAAAGTTCGGTTACGGCAACCCGACAGCTAGGTATGAAAAGCAACAACAGTGGGTCGGACTCTCATATATTGCTTATTAATGTCAATGAGTGAACCTGTTCATTGAGTTCTCAATAGTAAAATTCGATAGTAAAAGCGTAATGAATGTGCATTGGAAAGGGTGGAAATGTAGCGAGGATTGAAGAGTGATAAATGGTTTGAAAGTTTTTTGAACCGGGGTCGAATTGCAAATGACGTAAGTGTTTGGTGCGTGATGTATATCACAAAAGTGTTGTGTGCAACATGTATATCACGGAACAGGGGGCATAAAAATTCGATAGCGCTAAGTCACGACGAATTGTAGAGTACGGAAGTGTTTGGTGCAAAATGTATATCACAAAAGTGTTTGTGTAGCATGTATATCACGAAACAGGGGGCATATGAATTCGATAGCGCTAAGTCGTGACGAATTGTAGAGTACAAAATTTTTAGGTGGAAGATGTATATGGCACACTTGTATGGGCATAAAAATTCGATAGCGCTAAGTCGTGACGAATTGTAGAGTACAAAAGTTTTGGGTGCAAGATGTATATGGCACACTTGTATGGGCATAAAAATTCGATAGCGCTAAGGCAGGACCCCGCGGAGAGATAATTGGCTAAGTGTTGAAAGGAACTATGGTCGGTCGGGCTCATGATGTGACGATATAGGACCAATCAACGAGTTCGAAAAAATTCAGGTTCAAGTTTAAATATATTTATTTAAATTGCATTTATATTAATGTATCTTAATACATAATTTGTGGTCCAAATGTAAACCATGTTCCAATATTTGGACGAATTGTAGACCAAAAAAGTTTTGGGTGCAAGATGTATATGGAGAAACTGTAGATGACACAAGTTTTGGGTGCAAGATCTATAATAGCGCCAACCCAGGGGTCGGTCGGACTCCCGTAAATCGCTATTGAATACGTTTTTTGCTTGTTAATGCCAATAAGCGAACCTGTGCACTAAGCTGTCACTAGTAAAAGCAGAATGAATTTGAATTGAGGATGGCATGAATACCCTTTTTGTGTTACACATTTTGCACTGAAATGTTCCAATATATACAATTTGACAAGCGGGGCCTTACGTCTCCTCGGGAACCCTTGTCACCCCATTTTGAAGCTCAACCGACCGCTTTCCGCAGTTGACCATTTCTTGACATGTCTTTCGTGGATCGTCGATTTCGCAGGTTCAATAAATTTCCAATTTCTAGTTGTTGTTTTTTGTGTCCACTACCTTCAGGCTTCTTTCCAAGTATATGCAATTTGTATACAACTTCTCCAGAAACATACAAAAAAGATATTCCTAGGAAATGGAATATCTATTGCAGATTTGAATATATTGGACCTTATTTTCCCTCTTCTATACTCAACCAAATTCCCATTTGTTTTTCCTCTCTACTCTCTCTTTCTCGTTACTTAGCCGTTTTTCTGAAAATGTACCAATGTATGCGTTGGTGGACGCACTGGTTCACATTTTCACTCGTACTTTTATATCGTGACTCCGACCGACCGCTAGCCATTCAATGCCTAGCCACTTTTTAGATCGCAGATTCCTGGGTAGGCGGGCTCTATAACCGGGGTTGAATTGTAAATGACTCAAGTGATTGGTGCAAAATGTATATCATGAAAGTGTTGTGTGCAACATGTATATCACAGAACAGGGGGCATAATAAATCGATAGCGCTAAGTCGCAACAAATTGTAGAGTACAAAAGTTTTGGGTGCAAGATGTATATCGCGCACTTGTAGATGACGGAAGTTTTGGGTGCAAGATTTATAATAGCGCCAACTCGGGGGTCGATCGAACTCTTGTAAATCATTGTTGAATACGTATATCAAGGAACATGGGGCATAAACATTCGATAGCGCTAAGTCGTGACCCCGCGGAGAGATAATTGGCTAAGTGTTGAAAGGAACTGCGGTCGGTCGAGCTCATGATGTGACAATATAGGAGCAATCCACAAGTTAAAAAAAAGTGAGGTTCAAGTTTAAATATACTTATTTAAATTGTATTTATATTAATGTATCTTAATATATTATTTGTGGTTGAAATGCAAACCATTTTCGAATATGTGGACGAATTGTGGACCACGAAATTTTTGGGTGCAAGATGTATATGGAAGAACTATAGATGATGCAAGTTTTAGGTGCAAGATCTATAATAGCGCCAACCCGGGGGTGTCTTCTATATTCAAACAAATTCCCGTTTGTTTTTCCTGTCTACCCTCTCTTTCTCATTACTTTGTTGTTTTTTCTGAAAATGTCCCAATGCGCGCATTGGCGGACGCACCGATTCACATTTGTGCTCATTCTTTTATATCGTGACTCCGACTGACCGCTAGCCATTCGATGCCTAGCCAGTTTTCAAATCGCGGATTCTCGGGTAGGCGTGCTCTATAACCGGGGTCGAATTGTAAATGATGCAAGTGTTTGAGGCAAAATGTATATCACGGAAGTGTTGTGTGCAACATGTATATCACGGAATAGGGGGCATAAGAAATGCAAGATCTATAATAGCGCCAACTCGGGGGTTGGTTGGGCTCCCATAAATCACTGTTGAATACATTTTTTGGTTGTTAATGCCAATAAGCGAACCTCTGCACTAAATTGTCACCAGTAAAAGTAGAATGAATTTGAATTGAAGATGGCATGAATACCCTCTTCGTGTTACACATTTTTCACTGAAATGTTTTGATATATACAAGTTGATAGGTGGGGCCTTACATCTCCTCGGGAACCCTTGTCACCCTATTTTGAAGCCCGTCTGACTGCTTTCTGCAGTTGAAACATAAAGAAAATATCTTGCTAGGAAATGGAATATATATTGCAGATTTGAATATATTGGACCTTCTTTTCTCTCTTCTATACTCAACCAAATTCCCATTTGTTTTTCCATTCTACTCTCTCTTTCTCGTTACTTAGCTGTTTTTCCGAAAATGTCCCAATGCGCGCATTGGCAGATGCACTGGTTCACATTTGTGCTCATGCTTTTATATCGTGACTCTGACCGACTGCTAGCCATTCGATTCCTAGCCACTTTTCAAATTGTGGATTGTCAGGTAGGCAAGCTCTATAACCGGGGTCGAATTGTAAATGACGCAAGTGTTTGGTGCAAAATTTATATCTTGAAAGTGTTGTGTGCAACATGTATATCATGGAACAATGGGCATAAGAAATCGATAGTGCTAAGTCGCGAAGAATTGTAAAGTATGAAAGTTTTGGGTGCAAGATGTATATCACGCACTTGTAGATGACGAAACTTTTGGTGTAATATTTATAATAGCACCAACCCAGGGGTCGGTCAGACTCCCATAAATCGTTGTTGAATACATATGTAAAAATTTGATTGCGCTAAGTCGCGACCCCGCGGAGAGATAATTGGCTAAGTGTTGAAAGGAATTGCAGTCGGTTGGGCTCATGACATGACGATATAGGACCAATCCACGAGTTCAAAAAAAGTCAGGTTCAAGTTTAAATATATTTATTTAAATTGTATTTATATTAATGTATCTTAACAGATTATTTGTGGTCCAAATGCAAACTATGTTCCAATATGTGGACGAATTGTAGACCACAGAGGTTTTGGGTGCAAGATGTATATGGAAGAACTGTAGATGACGCAACTTTTGGGTGCAAGATTTATAATAGTGCCAACCCGGGGGTCGGTCGGGCTCCCATAAATCATTGTTGAATAGATTATTTGCTTGTTAATGCCAATAAGAAAAGTTGTGCACTGAGTTGTCACTAATGAAAGCATAATGAATTTGAATTGAGGATGGCAGGAATACCCTCTTCGTGTTACACATTTTGCACTGAAATGTTCTGATATGTACAATTTGACAGTCGGGGCTTTCGTCTCCTCGAGAACCCTTGCTACCCTATTTTGAAGCCCATCCAACCTCTTTCCATGGGTATTTATGTGCCTGCCACCTTCGCACTTCTTTCCAAGTATATGCAATAAGTATATAACTTCTCCAGAAACATGCAGAAAAGATCTTGCGAGCAAATGGGATATCTATAACAGATGTGAATATATTAACCCTTATTTTATGTCTTCTATACTTTCTCTTTTATCATGGAATTGTTGCGTGCAAAATGTATATGATAGAAGTGTTAGGTGCAAGATGTATAAAACGGAACACACGGGATAAGAATGCGATAGGGCTAAGTTGGGATGTCACCGTGAGATATTTGGCCAAGTGTTGAAAGGGATGGTCATCAGTTGGGTTCCTGATGTGAATATATAGATGGAAATGAGTATTTGACAGTCCGCTAACCGATCAACCCGCGGGAAATCTAGGAGCCTGAGAAAGTCAGGTTCAAGTTCGAAGGGATTTTGTTTATGTTTATTTAAAATGTATCCATATTAATGTATCTTAATAGATTATTTGTGATCCACATGTAAACCATGTTCGAATTTGAATGGTGTTTTGGGCTCAAATGTTTTTTCTCAAACCTACAAGGAATAGAGAAAAAAATATATGACTTTACATTTTGTATATCGAAGAATATTTTGAAATATAGGAAGCTGGAATATATGCACAATATAGAACATGAACATGTAAAGGGAAATGAGTTAATTTTACGAAGAAATATAGATTTCAAATAACAACACCAAGCATTGAATATTAGCATAGAACAACCCCAAATATTTATATTTAGATAAACTGGGTCACAAAATACATTTGAGAATATTTCCCAAAAAGCGTTGTCTTCGAATTTGTAAAAACAACTATAGTTCAGTACATATTCTATGGAATAAAAATGTGTTTGCCAGAATGACTCCGATTGGGACTGTCGCGGACTACAAATCAAATATGTACAAGAATGAAGTTTGTAGAAAGAAGAAAGCCAGTGATGGAAAACAACAAAACCTGGCAAGAAGAAAGAGAAAATTGATAGATCAGGGTTAAAGATTTGTTAGAATAAGTGGATGAAGACAAAAGAATGTAATCAGTATCAACTTACTATTATGGTGTCCCGTGCCTTGTCATTTTCTCATTGATGTCCTTTTATGGATTTTCTTGGCTTTGACCTTCATTGGTAATCTGGTCAATAACCTTTTTCAACCATTCTTCAATGTAGCTCTTCATGGGTGAAACGTTCATTTCATGCCGGATTTTTATATTGAAGAATTCACTTTCCAAGTCCCTTAGATCAATAGACAAGTTGTGCAATGCTTCTTGAATATCTTGGTTTGTAATTGCATAACCGACTAGCCAATTTTTCACGTAATCTTCACCATATTCAAGAAAGCCATAGAAATATTCAAATGACAATCTTTTATAGATATGAACTTGATCATCATATGCTTGTTTGGTTAAAAAAAATGATTTGAATATCAATTTCAAGTCCTGGACTTCATTGGTGTTGGCAGCTAGATATATCTCAGTTAGCTTCTTGAATAGTTTGTCTCTTTTACATATGTTCTGGCTACATTCTTGAACGATACCATTCAGGTTCTTTACCTTTTCTTTCCAGCATGTGTTTAGTTGTTCTATTTGATCTAGGGAAGGGAGATCCTTCTGTCTTCTTCTGAATTCCGTCATACCGGTAACTTAAACACCAAATGGTAAAACTACATCAAGATAAAAACCTTGCTCGTTCTTGAGATATGCTTGCAGATACTCATGAAAACCATGTGCTCTTGTTCCAAAAGAGACCATATTCTTTGACATCTCCCAAGCTTCTGTTATTAATTCCATTCTTCTGTTTATATTCTTTTCCACATAGCCTCGGGCCGATGTGAGAAGGCTTGTTGATCCTTTTAACTCTGTCATAGGTGCGGTGGACCCAACCATTGCCAAAGGAGTAGCAAACAATGGAAGAGGCATTAGAGTTGCCTCCAATTCTTTGATTCGCTTCTTTAACATGAGGTTTTCTGTTTCAAGGTCGCTAATAGAGTTGTCTAGAGCATATCCAGTTGCTCGGTGCATATTGGATATATGGGAAGGGTGCATGTTGCATAGGTTGATCTTTGAACGAGATGTGACTTTCTTATTCTTTACATTTTTTTTTTCAATAATCATTTTTTTTTATTTGTTGTAAAAAACAACGCTCTGAAATGCAAAAGACTCTTCTTCTTCCAATGTATCTATGCCAATTATTTACATCCCAGGATTGTGCAGAGCAGTGCTCTCTAGGTGGTCATCGTCAGAAAACATTTTTTCAATGTCAATTTCTAGTTTCATATCTTTGAGGGAGAGATCATAGATATCAATTTCTCCCCTCGGTCCCTCCTGTTCTTGGACTATTGTTTTCCATTTTTTTCCCGCAGGAAGTTTGTGACAACTTTCAATTTTGTCGGAGGGAGGGTTCTTATCTTGATCTAGATTTTATGAGCAGAATGAAATGACTACAGATTATTAACAGGTGCTTAACACAAAATAATAGAGATACAGTAAAACTGGTTTTCTATTAAATAAGGAAATAAGTTGAAACTGTAAAATGCAGCGGAAACAAGCTTGTTGGAATGGTGGTGGCTTATCTCTAAGAAGAGATATGACGGTTGCGCTCATTCACAAGAATATGATTACAATGAGGCTCTGAAGGCCTTTTTACAATAAACAAGAATGCCAAAAACCCTAGACATCCAAAAACCTAACCCTAGGAGATGAAGCACCAAAAGTCATGTGGGCCCTGTTTGGGTAAATTAGTACATCAACTTCCCGGGGTCATAACTTTTCCATACGATCTCTGTTTTAGGCGTATGATAGCCCGTTGGAAAGGTATCATTGAGGAGATTCATTTTGGAGTCTCAATCATTCCTTCAACTATCATTGAGAATATTTATCCCTAAAAACCTTCATTTAGGCCCTCAAAATGGCCCCGGAAGTTAAAACTGCTAAAAATAGTAAATTGCCAAAATTGTCAGAAAACTGTTTTGAGTCAGTTGGAAAAGGTGGGTGGCCACCGATATCCACTTGGATAAATTATCCCTCCTTAGGAACCAATGGTATCCATTGCGTTGATTTCCCCCATCATATGAGGAAATTTTTGTTGAATTTGGCCCCGAGTGAGCCACTTGCCTTGGTGCAGGAGCTGCCCTACTTTGAAAACTCGATAAAGTTGGATCCTTTGTTGTTGAGTGCCCTTGATATGTGTGTCCACATTATGATCATTGGATTCCTGTTGTATGCATTCGGGGTTGAGCTCTGTTGGTGTCAGTTGCTCTGCTACATCTAAGGTGTCCAATAATGGTGGAAACTAGGGGCGAAGGAGATCCACGTTGAACACTAGGTGCAGGCCAAGGAAAGGAGGAATGTTGAACTCAAAAGAATTATCTCCCACAACATTGGTGATGGTGTACGACCCATAACGAAGTGGGCGAAGCTTCCAATGGGGTCCTGTAAGGAGTTCTTTCTGCAAGTGCAACCCAACTTTGTCGCCCACCTGAAACTTATGTGGCACCCGATGTTGATCATGGAACTGCTTGTACTTATCATTGAACTTCTGTAGGATATCCTGAACCTATTGGAAGATGTGCTGGATTCGATTAATGAACCAAGTGGATTTGTTAGCTTCAATTGGAGCAGGAGATGAGTCGGTCGAGGTGACCGCAAGGGGAAGTGCAACATCTATGGGACCCAATGGTTGGAATCCCATCCCCACCTGAAAGGGGTTGTGACTGGTTGAGCTATGCAGGGTTTGGTTGTAGCTATGTTGGACATAGGGAAGGCTCTCATCCCATGTGTGAGGGTGCTTTGAATTATACATGTGAAGGATATGCATAATCATTCGATTGACGACCTTGGTTTGGCCATCTGTCTGGGGGTGGAAGGCCGTGGATTTGGTGAGGTTGGCGTCTAGCAGTGACCAGAGGCCATCTTTCTAGTGCCCTTATTTGCTTGCAACTTGGACTGGTTGTCCTGATACTGCCCATATTTTATCTGTCCTTTGTTCTGTGGGTTGGGGCCACCCTTTCCTGGATTTTGTTTTGAGGGGTTCCTAGGCCCAAATTGCCGCGTCTTTTGTTTGATATTCTGCTCGATTTTGACGGCATATCGGTAGGCCACGCCCAAGGATGAGATGTCCAAAAATTTGGTCTGGATGTATCTATGCAGAGCGTCGCAATACTTGAGCACCAGATGTCACTCCAAATCTTTGATACCCATCTTGGTGCGCAAGGTATGAAAGATATTCGTGAAATCTGGCACTACTTGGCCTCTTTCTTGCCGTAGTGTCGTCCATTTGGTATACAAGTCATCATAACTTCCAACAGGGTAGTATTGTTCCTTAATAACATCCTTGAAGGAATCCCAAGTGGTCATGACTGTAAATAATGAGGGTTCCTCTGTTTCCTTTTTCTCACAGAAAGTTTCCCACCAATCTTTGACATGGGGAATGACTTTGAGGAGCGCAAAAGCAATATTTTCTCTATTCTAAAAGTTATGGACAGAAAAATACCCTTCTAGTAGATTCAACCACTTGTCTACAACATCTGCATCTATATGAACTTCAAATATAGGAATATCAAAGTTTATTTGTACCTTGAAGGGGGTGGTGCCTCCGCTCAAAGAAGATGTGTTTCATGTTGGTAGTCGTCGAAGGATTTGCGTGAAACTATCCATCATCTCGATCCTTTGTTGCGTGAGGGATTCCTCAATCAACAATTTGAAAGGATCTCATGTCCCTTCATATTTCTTTTCTCCTACCATGAGAGGTCGCTTGGGTGTGCGAGATCTTTTTTCCTCAAGAGAAACAGGCTCGAGACCCAACTCTTTGTACTCCGACCTCATTGGGGACATGCATTAAGACGACAAGGAGCAGACCGCTCTGATACCACTGATCCGGATTTTATGAGTAGAAAGAAATTACTACAGATTATTAGCAGGTTCTTAACAAAAAATAACAGAGATATAGTAAAACTGGTTTTCTATTCAATAAGGAAATAAGTTGAAACTGAAAAATGCAGTGGAAACAAGCTTGTTGGAATGGTGGTGGCTTATCTATGAGAAGAGATGTGACGGTTGCACTCATTCGCAAGAAGATGATTACAATGAGGCTATGAAGGCCTTTTTACAATAAACAAGAATGCAAAAAACCCTAGAAATCCAAAAACCTAACCCTAGGAGATGAAGCGCCAAAAGTCATGTGGGCCCCATTTGGGTAAGTTAGTACATCAACTTCCCGGGGTCGTAACTTTTGCATACGATCTTCGTTTTAGGCATATGATAGCCCGTTGGAAAAGTATCGTCGAGGAGATTCATTTTTTGGGCTGAATCATGCCTTCATATATGATTGATAAGATCAATCCCGAAAAACCTTAATTTAATCCCTCAAAATGGCCTCAGAAGTTAAAACTGCTAAAAATAGTAAATTACCAAAATTGTCAGAAAATTGTTTTGAGCTAGTTGGAAAAGGTGGGTGGCCACCAATATCCACCTGGATCATATATCCTCCTCCACCTGAAGAACTGTGTGTGAATTTTTTACTTGGGTAAGTCGTTGGAGTACTGCTACAAGATGTTGTGGTCTTGGTTGTGGCGGTCCAGGATTGGGCACTTTTTTCACCTGGGTCTTTTCGGTTCTGCTTTTACAAATCATTGGTACTGGTATGGAGTTCATTCAGGATAGTTTTAGTGAAATAACTGTTTAAGTGGTTCCTGACCATGAAATTCTGAACTTTCCAAGGTAGAGAGATGAATTGTCCTTTCCTTTTTTCATGGAAAAAATGCAACAAGTAGATGTACTCCCTTGTTATTCCAGGAAAAAACATTGTACCAGATATGTGACATGAAAGGAAGCAATGATTTTGTTTAGACCCAAAAATCCTTATAACATTATAGTTCTCCATTTCTTCTAGTGTTCCCTTGCTATCCAGGAAGATTGTCGGTTGGCCAGAAAACCGAGGAAAATACTTTCCAAATATCAATGCTTTAAAAACTGAAACAGAATAATTAAAGACCTTATAAAATTGTTGGCAAGCTTTGTGTCTCCATAATTTATGGCACGAGAATGTTACTGGGTCAAATTCAGAGTTCAACTTTCTACACATAGATAGTCCAGGAAATGGATAGCAATTCAACACGACGAAAATTAAATAAGATGGCATAAAGAATTTCTTCTGCCTCCTGTATTGCAATAACTGGGAAGAGATTTGAATGGAAATCAACTTGCGACAATGGAAGATGGTTTGTTCCTTGACCGTAAAATATAAAATATACATAATCATCTGAGAGATGTCGGTTGCACTTTCTTGTCTCGTTGTCCTCGTGAAAATCCATGCAATTTGCCGAAAAAGTTTTTTACATGCACTAACCTGTAATATGGCCATGTCCTAGGGAGTGGGCGTTGGGTCCTATAATAAATTCGGTAAGAGGTCCAATTTATTACCATGCTTCTTTAATAACTGTCTGTAATTCTCGCCCTTGAAAGTAGGTGTTGGGTCGGGAAGTGTTAACATCTTTTGAAATACTTGAGGCGATAGGGAGATTTGGAAATGGTCCCCCATTTGGACAATCTGCTGGTTCGGAATATAGTTCTTAGCATAGCACATGACCAAGTCCTTAAAGCAAAAAAATCGGGGATACAATATGTCATTGCAATTTTAGATGTCGAGATAACTTTCATCCGGGAAGACGTGGACGAGTAGTATTCATAAGCTATGGACCACTGAAAACGTTGGTCCTCATGCCCAAAAATATTCAAGGTATCTCCACAGAAATGTTGTCAAGCTGCAGTCATAAGGTGATGAAAACATTCCTTTGCTCCTCATTGTATTTAAAATGGACATTGCAACATCATAATATAATATTCGTTAAATCTTGGTTCAATGTGTTTTAATGGGAGATTTCCTCAACCTTTTTTCCTTTTAATGCCAACATTTTCAAAGATAATAAAAGCATTATCAATTTGCATTGGGAAAGTGTGCGAAGATGGTAGGGAAACCGAGAAGCTATTGAAAAGTGGGGAAAACATTGATATCTATGTAATATACCTGGATCTTGACAAAAGCAGGTTCAAGTAAGAAGATAATTTGTTTATATTTTCTTAAACAATTCTCATATTATTTTATTTTATCACTGTTCTTTGTGGCCCAAATGAAAACTATGTTCAAATTATTGGAAGGGTGGAGAAACATTTTCATATGCAAGCACACTCTCAAATATGCGAACCTGTAAGGTTAAAAAATGATATGCACAATATTAAAGAGAGACATCATGTGAACACCTTTGTAGATGACAGTGGGCCAACACAATATTGCATTCTTGCTATGATGATGCCTTACAAAAACCAAAACAACCATCATTTTTTGCGAATTCAAGATTGATAGAAAGAAACTAATCAGATTCCATAATATTCTCCCATAAATGCATTTTAATGGGAGATTACCTCGAGCTTTTCGCTTATTAATGCTAATCTTTTCGAACATTTGTGGTGAGTTGTCACTAGTAAAATCATAATTAATGTGTATTGGGAAAGGGCGAACGTGGTGAGCATGGAGGAGAATTAAAGATGCTTTGTTACTTTTTTGAACCTGGAAGTCTGTGGTGGAATTGTATATCACCGAAGTTTTGGATGCAAGCTGTATGCTAGGAACACGGGGAATGAGAGTTCGATAACACATACCCGGGAACCCGCAGCCATGAAATTGGCTTAGGAAATGAAATCGCTCGATTAGAATCGTGATTTCAAGATATAGAGGGATATACAATTTGTGAGTTCGATAAAGAGTGAGTCTTGTAAGTTTGAGGAGTCCGGGGTCGAATTGTAGATAACCGCAGTTTTGGATGCAAGATGTATATCTGAACACAGGGCATGGGAGTTCGATAATGCATTGGGGGGGGACCCGCAACCATAAAATTGGCTAACTGTGGAAATGAACTAGGAAAAATATCCACAGATGCTTTGAAATATCAATAGATGTTGGGAAAAATAAGTCGCAATCTTTGAGTCCAAGGTTGAATTTTAGATCACCAAAGTTTCGGGCGCAAGATGTATCGTGCGAACATGGGGCATTAGAGTTTGATGGCGCCTATGTAGGAACCCACTACTATAAAATTCGCCAATTACGAAAACGAATGGTGGTCAGTCAAACTCGTGATGTAAAGATATAGATGGACATGGAATATGTCGCTCCGCCATCCTGGGAACCCGCGAGCATAGACATGGGACTAAGTATAGAATCAAAAAAGGATAATAGAGGGGAATAATAAAAGGGAGAACAAATAAGTATAGAAGAGGAAAAAGAAAGGGAGGTAAGAATTATATGCCTCACAGTACAAATAATACAATGGACATGAAGGCAAGCTACTATGTAGGAACACATGAAAAAAAAGATGGAGTACAAATTTATTTATTTCAAGATAACAACACATAAAATATAATTGACACGAAGAAAAGTTAATGTACAGAAAGATATGGAGTATCCAAGGAGGAAAAACAAACAGAGTTGCAAACCAGTTCAACAAATACAGACAGAGTAAACAAAAAACTATTGGATATGGAACACGGCTATAAATACACACCTTTGCATGGATTCTTCTACATTTCTGGTTGAGATTTCTTTGCCGTGTCCAATTTTCCTGTTTGTTTCTCTGGAAAAAAAAAGTACAAAAACAAAATGGACATGAACATAAGTTGACATGTAAAGAAAAAAGAAAGGAATATGTATATAGAGTAAATAAAATAGAAATATAGTATAAAATAGATGTGACACGGTGTGCGGGTTGGCGGACTCATGGTTTCACATTTATAGTCATGCCTATGTATGACGAGTTCGACCAACCGCAACATGATATTTAGTCATTTATAGAATATTATAACATTTTACCAAGATCTATAATAATTTATACAATGCTATAATTTATCATGAGTTCGACCGACCACTTCCTCATTCCATGTTTGTGTACAAATAGAATAAATTACATTACTGAATAATTTTTGAAAATATTTTTTTGTCTCCACTTGTCAAACAAATGAAATAGATAATTTCTTAAAACTATTTTGGAGAACTTGCACAACGTATGCAGATCAAAGTTTTTTGTAACCATAGCTCTTAGTCTCAGGCATACGTGTTGTATTTGCTGCGACACATTGCACCTCAACTTTTTTAGACCTTGCACACAAGGCTCCAACCCTATGCCCAATTACTATGTTCTTGTTTCAATGTAGCAATACAAAGAATACAATGGACATGAATACAAGTTGCTGCGTAGGAACACATGAAAAAAACGATGGAGTAAAATTTATTTAATTCAAGATAGTAGAACAGAAAATAGAATTGGCTTGAAGACAAGTTAATGTACATGAACATATGGAGTATCCAAGGAGAAAAAAAAGCAGAGCTGCAAACCAGTGCAACAAATATAGGCAGAGTAAATGAAAAACTATTGAATATGGAACACGGGTAGAAATATGTACCTTTTCATGGATTCTTCTACATTTCTGGTTAGGAGTTCTTTGTGGTGTCTAGTTTTCCTATTTGTTTCTATTAAAAAAAAACACAAAACAAAACGGACATGAA
>ML785536.1:186471-210501 GCA_009831015.1 Picea engelmannii | reverse complement strand
AAAATAGAATAAAAGGAATAGAGTAACAGATAGTGTTAGAAGAATGTACCCTTTTTTTTTGTTCATCCAAGTTTGTATATATATATATATATATATATATATATAAACAAATTTTGTGACCAAAATCATTTACAAACCAGGGAAAACTAAGAAGTGGGATATCTCAATTTTTTGCAACAAGATAGACAGATATGATTTGAAGCATAGAAATATGATTTTTCAATATGCTTGATGTATATTTCATAATTCAAGTGCAATACCAACTGTATGGTGACTAGACCAGTATGTGTACAAACCAGGGAAAATTAAGAAGTTGGATAATTTGGTTTTCTCCAACAAGCTAGACATATATGCTTTGAAACATAGAAATATGACTTTGAAATATGTTTGATGTATATCTCATAATTCAAGTGCAATACCAATTGTGTCGTGATCAAACTAGTATGTGTCTAAGATAAAGATGTTATATTGAGAAATGGGCACATTCGACCATACATCGTCAATAAGCGTGTTTTGTACATGGCTTGTGTTGTTCAAAAGAAAGCGAAGACTGTATTTTCACATGTAGTTTTCCAATTATTTTATGGCATTATTTTGTAGCATGTCAATATTGAATTCTCCTACAATCACACTCGTTTCGTTCGGATGCAAATGGTCTAATTCATTGGAAATAAAATTTAGTATGTTGGAGAATGTTGCATGGGGAGCAGCATATAGATTCAATATTGCAACTTCTGTTCCATGGAAACATATTTTTGCAAGCACTACCTCAACATTCTTTCCTTTGAAATCTTTATTCTCCAAAATTGTTACATGTTTTTTCACCAATATCATCACCCTGTGTGTAATGTAACTTAATATGCAATTGTGATTTGGAAATTGTTTGTTTTGCATGCATAATGCCATGTATGTTTCCTGCAAGCACATAATATCGGATTGCATTGTATCATAGTCATTGAGTATATCATCCATGTGTGCATGTAAGATGCGTGTGTTAAGCGAGAGAATTGATACATATGAGTTTGTTTGTATGAATTGGTAATCATATTGTAGATGCCATTTTGCGATAGTCCTGAGGCGTTGCATTTCAACATCAACTTTCTGTTTGACTTTGAAATTATCTTTTATAAGAGGACTTAGTAAATACAAGGAGTCTATGCTTCTGACACAGGATAGTGATGTGTATACAAGTCCATGTATTCGAATTCCAGCAGGCTGAAATGCAACACTATCAAGTGTTAGTCCTTGCGATCTGTGGGTTGTACGTGCACATGCAAGTTTAATTAGAAATTGTTTTCGAATATTCAGTCGACATGTCTTTGTTGATGTCGACATTGGCTTTGATATTCACAAGATAGTTGTCTAATCGCTTGCAGTGTTTAAATTATATAGATAAGCCAACTTGCTTGCTTGTTGCTTGCCTATATGCGGTTCATGGAACTTAATCCAAAGGACATCAAGTTTTTATGTTTTGGTATAGCCTTTGAGTATTCCATCTGCACCATTGACCAAGCCTTCCTGTGAATCATAGTTGCAGGCATATATTTCAACCAACATTTCTAATTTCAAGACAAGATGCAAAGGTAAAGTGGATGTATTTTCATGATGTGGCACATTTCCATGGTTGTCTTCTTCCAGGTCAATTGAATTGATGATGATATCATTGCCAAGCATGAACGATATAATGTACCTGTTATGCATTGCAACATCCTTATTTGTGTCGAACATGTAAGGTTTTGTTGGTGCAGGTCGCAAGCACCTCGAATTGATATATGTTAAGTCATCATGTGTTTGGCTATTTGTCCGCATTCTATTCATAATTGCAATAAATGTTTCATTTGCTTGGCACATTGTAGTATGTAATTCAAAGCATTTAATATTGTCCCTCTAGAAGTCATGCATCATTGTTTGCATGTTAACCGTAGGTTGTTCAAATATCAAAGAATCTTGGATGGGTTGTGCCTGGTAAAGATCCCCACAGAATATCATGTCAATGTTTCCAAAGTATTTCGTGTGCACATGTTTTATGCTTCTTAGTCAGTTGTCAATGGAATACAAGAAGCAACTTTCAATCAAATATGCCTCATCTATAAAGACAAGTTGCAGTTCGTCATAAAGCTTATACAAGGTATCTAACATTTCCTTGCTAAGTGGAAGAAACTGTGACTTGTTAAAAGGCATAAAAAATGCAAAGTGGACTGTTGTTCTACCTGCATTATATGCATCTTTTCCTGTGTATGAAACTATTAGACCCTTTGGTTTCATAGGATTAGAGGAATTGTTTGAATCATAGATTTGTATAAGCATTTGGAATAGTGCTTTCGCTTTGAATGTCTTGCATGTTCCTGCTCCACCTGTAAGGAACAATTGCACAGGAGTGTGCATGCTCAAGCATTTTTTAAGCACAATGTCCTTTAGAATTGTTGTTTTTCTTGATTCAACAGACGTATGATTCTGTAGTATTCATTATTTTCAATAAGGAAATAATTTTTTGTGACTTGAAAACCAAGATTGATATGTTTTTCAATGCCACCTACTCGAGGACGAGGCAAATCTTCTTGCAAGTCATAGGACTCGCAAGGAGTTCTGGTTGTTTTTCGGTTTGTGAATGTCTCATCAAGATTGTTACGGTTTTCTAGTTCATTGACTGCACTTTCTAGATCACCCCATGTTGGATTAACATTGTAAGTAAATCTAGCTTCATTGATTTGCACTATAGTCTCAGAGGCAACATACGCAACTTCCCATGTAGGGAAGTTATGTTTTAATAGGTCTTTGTTTTCATCGAACAGAATGTATAACAATAGTTTTTATGTACAATAGTTTTCATAGTCAGAATGTTTATTGTATTTAACAAACCGTATCACAGAGGGTTTTTTTCTTTTTGATATGGGAACACCATTTTTTTTGTAATGCGATACGAATTATGCTAAGCAGATATGCTTAATAGGAGATGGACGTTGGAGGTAATAATCAATAATAGAGCGACATAACACGTCTTCTGAATTTTCAAGCTCTTTTTCTAGCAAACACGGTGGTTTAAGCACAAATGTGCGTTTCTCAAGTGGAGATGTGTTTATGAAGACACATTTTCTTGAACTACAATTAAGGGGCAGAGAAAGTGAAATGTGGATTTCTTGTTGAGCAGACATTTGTTGAAGATTAAGTAATGTAATGCCAAGCATATGTATCATTTTTATGGCATCAATATGACTTATTTCATGTTCTTTGTGTATTCTTTTGAATGCACTTGTCATAGATTTGTCAACCTTTGTCATATACGAGGTACAATACGATGTTGCAGCATATGCATTGAGGACGTACTGTGCATCTGTATTTTCATTCCACATAAATGGCATGTCCTTGGAGAAACTGTTGTTCCAGATATGTTAAAGTTTTATTTTAAGGAAAATTGTTGTTTGTTTAAGCATACATTGTATGGCTTCGATGTACTCATCTTTTGATAGATTTAGCTATGTCAAGAAGTTATCAAAGTTCATCAACTCATCAAAATCTCATTGTTCTATAAATGCGAACAAGGATTTAGATTTCTCAATGACAACATTGTCCTCTAAACTAAGTGGCTCTATGATTCTTGTTGCTCTCATTGGTGGCACGGGGAAGTTGTATCTGCAATGCGAGTTTTTTCGTTTTCTACAACTTTTTATATGATAATGTCTATGAAATTTGACAAGTTCTGGATCCAAATGATCTGTGTTTCATGTTATGTATTTGTCCACAAATTTCTCGATCTGTGAATTGTTTTCAGCTCCATAGACCGGTGCACCCTCTATCCACAATAGTGCGTGGTCATGTTCATTCCCCCTATTCTAGAATTCAATCACAATAAAATACTCTGATATTTTTCTGAAAAATGTTTCATCATGGCATATCAATTGTCTCAAAGAATTTATTCTATGTCTATAGTAGTGAGTACATGTCATTGGGTATTTTCTTATGAGGTAGTCAATGTCATTATTTTCCAGTGTATCGGTTTGTTTTTTACGTTTCATGTTCCTATGCAAGTCAGATATCGTAGCCACCTATGGACCTCAGCAATGCTCTACACTTGTAAATGTGATGAAAAATGTTGGCAGGCCCAATTGTCGGATCATTGCAAAAACAATTTTCTTGTTTTGGTGCAAATAATCAGGAGAGATGCAAATGTTTTTGAAATCTATGTATCCAATAATAGATTTCGGGATTTTTTCTAGGTTTACTTTGTACTTGACATCCTCGGCCAACAAATTTATTCCTTGTAACTAGCCTTTTATTATTCGCACCCACATGCAAGACAACACTTTCTCTATTATTATGCGCATTGTTTTGAAAAACAAATTTGTTATGTGATAGGAGAAGTCATTTCTTGAATGTAGCAGCTCCCATTGAACTATTTTATGGTAACTGGATCATTCTGTAATGTTAGTGGGACGTGGATATCCATAGAAGAGTGTTGGGAAGTTTATTTTCTCAGCAAATTTGTCCTTGAATATTCCAATTGGACGTTGCCCCTTAGCATGTGCAATTTCGACAATCTTGTCTTGCAAGTCACGAATGCACTGTGAATCAGTGAATCCATGCACCAATGTCTCAGCAGGTGTTTCATTCTTCGATTCATCACTTGTATCAAATTCACTAGAAGTTTCGAGAGTCTCTGCAGAGCTTCCATCCTCTTATCCAAGAACATTGTTCCAGTTCTCATTTATGCAAATTTTATGTGCTTTGTACAAGGCCCTGGAACATAATTCTTTTAATTATTTCATAACAACATCCACACACACTTTTCTTTTTTGATATGCATTTTTGTATTGCAAGCGTCTTTTGAGAGCCACAACAATTGTCATTATATCGCTAATGAATTGTGGCAAGTCTTTTTGCACAACATCTAGTTGAACAGGCACATTAATAATTGATCCTATTAAGCCCATCTGAGGTCATTTATAGCCCCAAGGTCTGATTTGTGCAAATGCAATTTGCAGAGGCACAAGTCTCTCTTCAAGTTCCGTAAGTGCACTTACATATAGTAGTGGTGTATTACATCTTATTTGGTCAGGGGTTGCAAATTGTGGTAGTTTTCCATTTTCAAGCGATCGTTTGCATGGAAGACAATTTTTTCCACTGGAAATTTTTTTATCATGTAGTGTCAAGAGGAGGTATTTTGCTTCCAAATCAGGCGTGAAAGAATTATTGTTTTTTGCGAAATTCAATTGATCACAAATTGCACATGCAATGGAAGGATTGTCTTTGATTTGTTTCATGTAGGTCTGTCTTGCATCTTTCTTTCGTAGGGAAGTATGGGTAGAAAGTGTTTGATCGTTTTCATTGGTAGTAGTGCATGGTGTTGCTTCTAGCCCATGAAATGAAATTTTTCTCTCTCAGACAATTTCATGACCATTGTGGGATGTGCAACCGTACTTGTTTCTGTTGTGTTGTGCACGAACAAATTTTTTTAGATTGTGATATGTCACTTTCTCTCTAGAAGGAAGCGTAGTAATGTATTTTTTTCTCTCGTGTATGACTTTTTTCAAGTTGTGATAGTTTAGTCTACGTTTCTTGTTCAAGGCCAGGATGAACTCATGGCAACTGGGATGAATTTCATTCTAATTAAATAGCATGTGACGCTTATGCAGTTTCGATGTGGTTTGGATGGAATTGACACTGGACCCTAAATCGACAGTATTTCCTATACTACTAATGTATTTTTCTCTCTCACTTATGACCTTTTTCAAGTTGTGATAACTTAGTCTACGTTTTTTGTTTAAGCCCTATATGGCCTCATCACAGCTAGGATGAATTCCACACATGAACTTTTTCAAGTTGTGATAACGTAGTCTACGTTTTTTGTTTAAGACCGGTATGGCCTCATCGCAACTGGGAGGAGTTTCATGCTCATTAAAAATCTGCCACGCATATCCAGATTTGATGTGGTTTGGGTGGCATGGAGTGTGGACCCTGAACCAACTGATATTTCCTAGCAAAGGTTGATAATGGGTATCTATCGTATCTGTTTTCAACGAGACGATGCCAATTGTTCGATCGTAATTTGAATCAATAGACCAAGAATGGACAATGCCATCTAGCAAGGCCGACCAGACTAGACCTAGATATTTACTCTAAATATGATAGATAGTCATTGCAAACAGAATCTGCCACCCTCCACATTTATTTTTTCATATGACAGTGCCATGTTTACAAGGTATTATTGCCAACTTCCAATTGCCGACATATTTTCTAGGAGATATGGTGAAAGGTGTTGATGCAAGCAGTTAAAATCCTGTTGGTTGCCTCCTATAATTGCATTGTAAAAGGACTTTACAATGTAAAGACGTAGAGACTGCACTTCGAACTCTATTACTACCAAACAACAAATTGCATTGAACATACTATCTCCACAACTAGATACAATAGTTGTTGCTATCTACAAACCATGGCAGTCTATGCGATGCATAATCCATTTCCACTATGATTCAAGGTCTTTGAAAATGAGGGACAAGTAAATATGAGGTCCTCCAAGATTGTATATGGACAATTTTCTATACAGTAGTGGTTCATAATGACCACTGATAGGATTGGCATCATGGAAAAAGATGCAATATGGATTGCTAGATGCAGTTTTGTTGAATAGTAGATATCTTATTTTTCTTGTCAATGACCATATTCCAATTGATATATTGAGCCACTTAGACAAACACCGTATACAAAATGTATCTCCCCAAATCCCCCTCTTATGTGCAGGAAGAATTGCAGATGCAGACAACCGCATCTTTGAAAAATAAGTAGAGACATCACGTATTCCATGCAACTGCCAAAGAAAATCAGATGCCAATTCGTATCACTCAAATGCCTCAGCGTCACCATTTTTTTAAACAACCCAAGAAATAATCTATCAATACATTGTGCAGGTCGGTCAAGGAATAATGGAAATGAAGTAGAACTTGAAATGCATCGAAAATGCAATCTCCTACAGTATACAAGAATGCATCCAATCTAAAAATCTCATTGTTATGCAACACCTCGTTGATGCTACCATGTATAATGGAGTCTGTATCTATTTCATATGAGTCAAAATCTATTACCTGTTTCATCTCTGAAACTGTGATTTTCAAGTTGTTTCTTAGCTATTTTAAGTTCATATGAAAACAGAGAAAAGGGAAAAAATAAATAAAATGAAAAAAAAAAAAAAAAAAAAAAAAAAAAGACAAATAGAAAACTACAAGCGCGGAACTACATACCAATCCTGGTATGTATCCTTCAACCTTTTTCTTGTCAAATTCAATCCCCCCTAGTCGCCACAACAGATGAAAAGAAAACAAACGTACAATGAACAATGAACCAAACAGAAGAAACAACGAAAAATAAATAACACTATAAATTTGTTGAGCACAAAGACTGATTTGAGCCTATTCATGGCGTGCATCCTACAAGCTTCTCAGAGGCAGAAGATGTTATGCAAAATAGAAAGGACGGGACAAAGGCAACAAGTGGACAAATTTTTTGACCCAAAGAATAAAAGAATTCCCTGTCACTAGACCCCGACAAATGGTTCCCCCTTGTGACAGCTCTGAATTCGTTTTCTAAACCCCTTTGCATTGCAATTTTGGAAACATCTATGGCACAATATCCAGGATGTAGAAGTTGGCATATGAAAACACATGGTTTTCAAGAACAAAAAATAAGAGGAGAACATTCGGTTTTCTTTTTTTATATGTCACCATGGCTACGACAAAGGAAGGTTCTCTATAGAACATTGACGTTCAAGAACAAGGAAAATATTTTGGTCGCAACAACCACACAGAAAGATGTTCTACAACAGAATTTTGAGGCAGGGACTCCTACCATTGAAAATTCTTGCTTGCAAGGTGCAAAACAACAAGCAAAAAAAAAGGAATAACAATGAAATGATGGCACAAAAACTTACCCATCAATGAGGGATGATAGAAGCACAGCCCCAAAACTTGCAAACCGCAACAACAGGTCCAACATCTTGCAAAGTTGTAGAACAACAAACTAGTGAACAACCACGAAGAGGTCCAAATGCAACTGCAGGACCTCAACTTTACAAAGTTGAATCAAAGAACAACAAGAAGCATGGAACGAACCAACGAACAAGCATCAACCACCGAACCAGTGATTCTGGTGAAGAATAATATTGCACAATTTCACTGCAAACAACACTATCAAAAAATGGAATGAAACTGTATTGTAACACATCTGCACAATAAACATTTAAGGTTGCGAGACCTATTAGGTAAACACTTAAGACTGTCAGAACCGTCGAAGGGCATCGTGTTGTGCAAACATTTAAGAAAGAATGCAGTGTGGTAGGCCTGTTTACTTATGCAACAATGACAAAGACTCTTGAAGTACACAACAATAAAGAAAAATCAAACATAATAATAGTAATAAAACAAAATAATAATAACAATAGTTCAAACACTGGGGACTCAAATCTATTAGTACAAACTTTAGATATCTAAACATTTCAATACGAATAGTACAAATTAAAAAATGTGTCGTACATGATAAAATTTTGGATATGGAAAAGTAATATGAAAACAGACTATCCATGTGCAATAAGACCTAAAATCTATTATTACAAACTTTGAATATCTAAACATTTCAATACGAATAGTAAAAAGAAAAAAAAAAGGTACCGTACATGATAAAAATTTGGATATGGCAACATATAATTCATTGGGAATAGCGAAGCTGGCAATAAAACCTCAAATCTATCATCCAATCAAATCATGATATATATGGTTTTTTTATTATATAAAAAATAATACTTTTACTTATGTAGTTCAAACATTAGAAAGTATGCAAAAGTTTGTATTCAAACCACAAACTAATATAAAGTCTATGAATTATCGATCACTATAGTCCCTCTACACCTTCGGTAGGGACTTATAACTATTCAAGTGAAAAATAGATACCTTGTGGGCAAATTTGATACTGGAGTAATGGATGTCACTTGAAGGGTACATAACAAAACGGTTCATAAGAACAAATAAGTGGTTGGATAAGTAGACTCGAAACACAATACTTTATTAGCTGATAGCTAAGTTTTGACCATTGTCAAATTAGTATAATTGTTTTAAATATTAAAAAATATTAAATAAAATATAATCAAAATTTTAAATAGGGCGAACCCAAAGTATTTGTTACTATTACTCCCTATGGTCTCTTCTATGCTTTGGGAGAGTTGGGGGGCTTAAGCAATGTCCTTAAGCCAAAAATAAGTGTTAGTGCATGGTGATTAAACACTAAGTTTAAAGAAATAACGTTGATTTAAGATAAAAAATTGAATTTATTATTATTATTATAATTAAATTTATTTAATATTAATAACTTGATCAATAAAATTTAAGAATATATATGAAAAAGTATTTTTTAAACATTTAAATTAAAAGATGTCACCAATATATTACCATGAATATTTATTGAGCTTTGGCGTGTAGGAAAATGTACAATATTCTTTTAAATATGATAATATATGTGTGGCTTTTCTTATTTCTTGAAGAAATCTTAAATAAAGTCAAATTTCAAAGTGTATTATTTAAAAAATAATAATTTAGACTTAGAGCTTACGATCTTTAGTAAAGGTTTATTTTCATGTAATTATAAAAATATGGATAAATTGTCATTACTTTCATAATCAAAGAGGGTGGTCTATATAATGTCGAAGAACATGTGGAGGCTAGCCTAACTTATAAGGATAGTTAAAAAAAATTGTGAGAACTATTGAAACAGATCTTAAATTTTTATCTCTAAGACTTTAAGTTTTTCTTTTCGGGTTTCAGTTATTCATAGAACACGAGTTTCGTATATTTTCTAAGTATATGATAACTTTTTCTTAATTTCTTTTTAGTTTTTTAGATAATGAAAGAGAAAAAGGTTTACAAAAAATTATAAGACTCCCGATGCTTTTATTTGAAAATTATTTAAAACATGGTAAATATTAAAACTAACGGGTTTAAAATTAAGCATTAAAGAATTATCGGGATTCGGGGTTTGCTACAAACAAAGTTTTCGATGCAAATCGAATCACGAAACCTCGATCCCCGATTTCCCGATACGTTTAAAACTTAATCAAAACATGAATTACTTAATTCTCTTTTAATAAGGTTTAAGGGTTAAGATAATCACGTCACAATATCGGGATTCGTGGTTCAGTGAAATCATATCTCCTGTCATCACATTTCTTGAAATCCCGATTTACGAAACCCCGATCCACAGTTTACGTTAAATTAACTAATCTTGTTTTGGCCTTAATCATGATTAGTTAATTAATTAAAAGGAATTAAGTTTTGTTTAAAAAAGAACCGTCGCGATTTCGTGATTTCGGGGATCGTAACTTCATTGATAACATGCTTCTTGACATCCGGATTTCCGAAATCCTGAAAAAGGTCTAATCTCAATTAATTAATGTGCTAAAAAGGTTTAAAATTTAATTAAAACATCGCGATTTCGCAATTTCGGAAATATTTTTTCCATCGACGACATACTTCTTGACATCAAGACTTCCGAAACCACGAAAAGCAAAACTTTCAGCTTTAATCTATGATTAACATTAATTGAACTTTTGTTTTCAAAACATGATTAACGGTAATCTTTCATTAAATGTTCATTTATGTTTCGATGTCCGATTAAGTAAGTGTCCCGTTTTCTTTAAAATCTCGAAGGCGCCTAAATATGGACATTAAATGCATATCTTGGGAAAATATCTCCCGCATTAAAAGCCCTAAATTAGTAACAACTGTGTCAGTCTTATCATTTTTAAATATATTCAAAATGAACTTTCAAACGTCTGTGTGTTCATTTTAAGCTGAGCTCTTTCATACATTCTTTGTGACAGGTTTTCAATTAAACGCAGAGCTATGGAACCTAAAAAGGCAGCGAAGAAAAACAAAGACACACAGGACGGAGACATTATCTCTGATACTACTCCACACACCATAGACTCCATCAAATCATGGAATCAAATCTCTAAATTGTTGGAGTATGAACTTGAGCATGCTGACCCTGATTCTGAAAATCATTGCCGGGACATAGCCGAGTCTGAGCTTCATAAGGTTGTTGCGTGCCCACGGCTCGTGGCATACACTGATATGATCAGCTGGGCTCTGGATAAAGTCGATATCCCCACGAGAAGCATTTTAAATGACCAAGGAGCTATTGTCGGCTCATTCAGGCCGGAGCACATACAAGTAAGGTATAAACTCTCGCCTAACCCTAAACATATTTTTAATGCAGAATTTTTAGCAGAGTTTCAGAGAAAAGAATGTATTGAGGCAGACCAGACATATCCCGACATGATTAAAGGATGGGCGAGGTGCCTAGCGAAGTTTAGAGCTGATTCTCATGGAATTTATGCCACAACATCATTAAACGAATACATGGTATATGTAGCCATGATGTTATGTAGGCTTTTCAGGAGAAAAGATCCCTGTCATTTTCATGCAGATTGGGTACCCTTCTTAGAGGAAGCTTCAGAAGGAAATGGTTTTAATTGGCATAAAATTTTGTTAGATAACCTGACGCAAGAAGTCTTAAGCTACAAAACAACGAAATCAAAAGGACAACCAGTAGCTTTTTATATGTCTGCATACATTATGCATGCAATCTATTTTATGACTCCCTTTCCACTAATGAATTGGAGTTGGAGCGTTTCCTGTCTAGAGCCCATCCATAAATATCACTCAGCCCTCTGGAAAGAAAATTCTAAAGATGCATTTTATGAGGTTTGTGATTTTGTTATAATTCCTATGCATAGGATGTTTTTAGGATGTGAACCCCCTCGCATCTCTGTGGCAATCACATAAAATCTGAAAGCAGTTGCCGACTGGTTTATTGAGGAAATTTTTTCTTATATTAGGGTTTATGGCTGTTTCATTCCCCCTCATGCACTCCCCAAATTCTTACCAGAAAGATTGGTGTGCAGGTAGGTAGCCCATCAGATAGTAAAGGGTGGTGTTGGACTAGAATTAAAAGAATCTCAGAAGAAGTCATGGCCATCTTTCCCTGTTTATATTGGGAAATTTTCTTTATCAAATTTAGGCCATTCTAAGGTAGAAGTTGAATCATTAGAAGAGGTTAAATTGGTAGATATCAAGCACATAAAGTATGACCCCTACCAAGTAATAAATAGGCATTTCATACATTGTGATCTAAAGGCATATGAACATGAAGTATCTATTTATGATGATATATTTAAGGATGTTAAATCCTATGAAGAGGTACTGAGCAGAGTGCAAGCCTTGCTATCTGATTCACAGACCGGATTCACATCATTTCAGAAGCACAGACAAAGTTGCCTGCCCAAGAGTTTGTAGGGTGAAATTTCGACCCCACCTCCAAAACAGGAGGAGCCCCCTCTAGGGTTTGAAACTGATACACAGGACAAAACAAATACCAAGGACAAGGTGAAGGATTCTAAGATACCTCCCCAAAACACAAAAGGTTCTCAGACAAAAGAATGAGAGACAGAGAAAGGTAAAGGGCTGGAAACAAACCCAATAATTCTTGATGATGTTCCAGAAAAGATAAGAAGGACAGCATCAACAGAGTTGGGTAGTCCTATCACCTCCTTAACTCCATTACAGTCAACTTTTGGAACCCCCCAAGAAGGAACCTTATATGTCAGTGATCTAGAACCGATCTCAAGAGATGAAATCCCTCCATCGGATTACTTTTTCAGTAAAAAGCGAAGAGCAATCTTGAAGCAAGAATATTCATCTGAAAGGAGATGGGATGATTAAAAAGCATAGGGTTATTATAGATGGTAAGAAGCTTAAAGATGGAGAATTTTCCATGGAATTAGCAGGTACGATAGGTGCTATAGCATCAACAAATATGTATTCTGTTGGCAATTTAACAACTATGCTTGAGCAAAAAGATCAAACAATAATTTAGTTGCAAGACAAATTAAAAGAAACTGAAAGAAATATCAGTTGGGGAATACAGAAGGGTCTAGAACAAGCTAGACTAAAGGACATGCAAGAAATTCAGAAAATAAATAAAGATTTGGAGGAGGAAAAGCATATAATACAGGTTACACAGGAACAGGTCCGAACGTTGGGAGAAGAAAATAAACATTTGCAGGATAAAATTATTTCTATTACTAATCAAGTAGTAGAACTTGAAAATTTCATAACACAAGCATTGGAGATATATTTGAAAATAGAGCAAGAACAACAAAAAGTATTTTTAAATCTGGAAGTAGTCCATAATTATTTTCAAGAAACTAATAAGTCTTTGGAGAATGTTTTCCAGAAGGAAAGGGAGGTGAAAGCAACTAGAATGACCTTTCAAAAGGCAGTGGCCTTCTCATCAAAGGAGGAAGCTGGAAAGATTCAGAAATTATCTATTTCTGAACAGGTTAAAGGGAACATAATATTAAAGGTGTGGGAAGAAAACCTGGCCGAATATAAAAGAATAACCAGAGAAGTTAATGATGATTGCTAGGGAATTTTTTATCTCATAGAAAGAGGTTCATTGAATATCGGAATAGATGATTGTTCCAAATTATTAGGTGAGATTAATATTGCCAAGCACCAACTAAAATTCAAAGAAGAGTTGGAGGGAATGAAGACAGAGATTTCAAGAATAAAATTAATCAATATCTTTGAGATCAACAAATTGATGGTAACGCCGAATCTAAAGTTAAAGACTATTAAATTCACAGAAAGGATCATAGAAAGTCGTTTGCCTGAATTGCAGAAAAAAATTTTCTTATTCGAAGCAAATGAGATACCAGAGGATCCCAGAACTTTTGTGAAATTTTTGGGAAAATGTATTCAGTGTATTGAAGTAGAAAAAGGAAGCTCGTCAACGCAAGCTTAAAATTTTCTTTTTAAAATGTTTTTTATCATTAGAAGTTAGAAAGAAAATGTGAACGGTTGACATTATTGTTTATATGTAACCGTAATATTAGGAAGTTGGTTAATCACCAACGAAATTTTTTGATGAAAATGTATAAATGTAATTTCTAAAGACTGAGAAAAGGGCTTCAGAATTTTAGGGGAGAGAGCTGATTGTAATAACAGTGTTCCTATACCTCATAATATAGATCGCAAACGAGATTCTGGATCCTGCAAATTTGTAGCTATGTTTGCTTCAACTCTGTTTACCATTCTTTACTGTATTTCTTTTTCAATGTTATTCTAATGAATAATCAATTTGAAGTTATCTAATCTTTGATTTTTTAGTTCAGATTGGTTTGGATATCAATTTTTTACAGTTTTTCCTCTAAAATTGCTATCAGTGATTTTAAGAACTGTAAATCATTTGAACCTTAATACTTAATTTTCATTAGAAACCTTGTTCTCTTTCATTATTATCTGTTGAAATATGAGATTATTTCTTGATTAAAGCCTCATATTTTTCTGTGGTTTTTATTTGTTATTTTATGATTCTCAAATTGTTACAAATCCAGGAAACGACCTCGAATGTGTTTATGTTATTGTTTTAAATTTCAAAATTGTTTTCTTCATATTCTCATCTCTAGAAAGTCTGAAGTAACATTTGATTAAAATCCTTTTACAAATAAATAAAGTTTTATCCTCCATGATTGTTCCAAGTGTTAGACAACCCAACATTGAACCCGGACTTCAAGATCAAAATAGCATCGCTTTGAACTTATTTAATACCATTCTACAGACAACAACCAACCGGGTCGAATTAGAAAGATCATGGGCTGCTATTGAGAGAGACATTAGAATCCAGGAACAACAAGAAGCAAGACAAAGACAGTTGAGAAACTGATTCTGCTTTACCCTTCTTTTAAACTCTTATTCTCAAATTATTCATTTAAAAATTTACGGATGCCTTGACGGTATACTTTATAGCCTTAAAGTATAAACTTAGGAACAACATCTTTTTGGCACTGTTGTCGGGGAACGAAGAAACAAATCTTTTCCCTGGGAAGAACGACATTGACATTTTTTGTTTTTGATAGTGAACAAGGACATAAAACCTTCTAAGGCTTAATATTTTTCACTTGGCGACTCCACAATAACTAAACTAGCTATTAGCTGAAAGAACACCAGAAAAAACCCGGATAGTAAGCAGACCTCGCCAGTCTCCAATCCGGAAAAAAATTTTAAAATCACGAAAATCACTTAAACAGGTCTTTTTACCCACATATACTATATGTCAGCCTAACTGTACGTAATGAAACATTTCAGAAACTCTTGAAAGATCACTTTCACTTCCTCTCTCATTCGATATTTTCTCATTTCCTGAAGTTTCTTCCCCAGATTTTCGAGAATATTCTCCTCACACTTTCCGAACTTCAGCCTCAAATCTAACCATGGCTGCACAAGGAGGTGCTGGAGCAGGAGGTGGTGCCCCTGGAGGTGGTCAAGTATTGCTTCCTGGAATCTTCGCTAAAGTAGCTGCTAGATATGCTCCGCTTGTTCTTCCCATCCCTCTTCATGATCTCCCTAAGAATTATATGAAAAGCCTTCCAAAATTTATAGGGGAAGGGGATCTGACTGTCCAAGAACATATAAACTTTTTTGATCAATTTGCTTACATACTCGGAATAGAACATGAAGATATTTATTCTAGACTTCTTGTTCAAACTTTCGAGGGATAGGTGAGGACCTGGTTTCGATCCTTAGTAGCTGGATCTTTAAGATCCTATGCAGAAATTGAAAGTGCATTTATTAGACAATGGGGACGGAGGAAGGATCACCTCTACTACTTGACAGAATTCGGAGCCCCTAAAAAGAAAAACTCTGAATTAGTTCTAGAATTCACACAGAGGTTCAATAAGCTATATAATAAAATTCTAGTTGAGGTTGAACCTTAACAACCTGCAACAAAAGTGACTTTTGTTGGTGCCTTTGATCCCAAATTTGCCTTATTATTGAGAGAAAGGAGATCAACAGACCTCACGAGAATGCAGGACAATGTGCTTGAGATTGAATCAAATATGATGGCATCAGGGAAATTAAAAGCAAAGACCAAAACTGGAAACAAAGAAAATAGGAAATTCAAAGAACACAGTGGACCTTCAGGATCAGGGAAATCCTCGGGAGATAAAATGGAAGAGATGGATAGGGTTATTAAAGAACTTTCAAACAAAATATCAAAGATGGAATTAGAGAAATCTAAAAGAGATAATTTCCCCAGAAAATATTTTCGGAGAAATACTGATCCTCAGGGACCATAGAAAATAATTAAAAATGAAGATCAAAAAATTCCAACACCTTTTAAAAGTGAAAATTTCGTTGGAGAGGAAGATTTGGGATATTTTGAAGAAATTAATGAAGATATTAATAATCTTGGCGACGATAATAAATCACCTTATTTATCGAGACAGGATTACGAAGCATCTGTAAATAAAGAAAATACAACGGATGTAAATGTTAATGATAATATGTCCGAAAATTTCACCTATCAAGATATCGTAGATGATATCATAGCTGAACTACAGGGAAAATACAATTTAAGACCGAGGAACAAAAGTCTCCCAAATGTTCCGATAAAAAATATTTTGCCGAGAAGTGAAACTGATGAGATAACTCCCAAAGTTGCTAATAAACAACTTGCAAAAAATAAAATATCTGATACACAACCTATTCGGTCAGAATTAGTAGAAACACTCCCTGTAAAGACACAAGCTCCTATAAATGAAAACAAGTCCACGTCTCAACGAAAAGCTTAAAAGAAAGTAATGGAGGCCCCGAATGTAGAAAATGACAAGGCCCTAGGAAATTTTAATTTGGAAAACGAAATAAATAAAATCAAAATTCCTATTCCCCTTGTTGAATTAGCTAAAAATCCCATATACAAAAAACAAATTGCTAAGATGATTAAATTTTCCGAAGAAGAAAGCCAAGATGGCGTCATCAACTTAGAAGATGATAAACCTAACATAGTCTTTGGTCCACACTTCGAAGGTGCGAGAGACACTGTGGCGCCCTTTTATAGTACGTTAACCCTATTTGATCACCTTCTTCATAACTGTATGTTGGATTCAGGAGCTTCCCACAATGTGATGCCAAAGGCAATTATGGAAAAACTTGGTCTTGAAATCACAAGGCCCTATGGTGACTTATATTCTTTTGATTCGAGGAAATTCAAATGCATAGGTATGATTAAAGACCTAGTAGTAGGTTTGGCTCAGATACCTGCTAAAAGTATTCTTATGGATGTAGTAGTCGCTAACATTCCCCCAAAGTACAGTATGCTATTGTCTAGATCTTGGGGTGCCAAGCTTGGAGGATCTCTCCAACTGGATATGACATATGCTACAATTCCAATTTTCGGAGGACAATACACTCGCCTTGACAGAGAGACTAGGTTGGAATTTACCGTAGGTGATCCACACAACCCAAACAATCATCCAGTTTATATTGCCGACGAAGACCTAGGAAATTGTATATTATCTATTGATGAAGATTTTGAAGTAGAAGTAGACGATAATTGTATAGAATAAAAAATTGAAAAAAAAGAAAAAGAAATAGATTAAAATGTATATAGCACTGGTGTATGGAAAATGTATTTTGATGGTGCCTTGTCTTTCCTTGGAGCCAGAGCAGGAGCACTTCTTGTGGCTCTTGATGATCAATTTGTAATTCCTTTTTCATATAGGCTTCAGTGGAATGTGGATTGTACAAACAATGTATGTGAATATGAAGCTTTAGTGCTAGGATTAGAAGCTACTAGGAGGATGAAAATTAAGAAACTCGAAGTCTTTGGTGATGCTGAGTTAATTATAAAACAGGTGAATCGGTAGTATCAGGCCAAACATCCTAGATTATGGTCCTATAGGAATTGTGTCTGGGATTTAGTCAAGAACTTCTTTTCATATGTGAATTTTCATTTCGTCCCAAGATCTGAAAATCAATAGGCTGACGCCCTAGCCAAAGCTGCATCAACTTTCACACCCCCAACTGCTTTTAAATTAAAATATCACATACAAATGAGACATCGCCCTTCGATACCAAATAACATACAACATTGGCAAGTCTTTGAGGACGATGAGCAACTTCGAAAGTTTCTTGAATCATTAGATGAATTTGCAGAAACACATATTGATCAAGAAAATCAAAATGATCCCATTTGGATCATGCAGGAGGGGGAGGATTCTAAAGAGTTTCATGATAAAATTACAAATCACAGAATGTTTGTTCTCAAAGACAACCAGATTCCCAAGGGTCTAATTCCCTTGGAAATACTTTTTAATCAAGATGATATCCCATCAAAAACCACCCTACAACCCCAACCAGAGGAGGTTGAAGATTGTAATATAGGAACTAAAGAAAATCCCCGAATGGTAAAACTATCCAAATATCTACCTACAGAAAACAAAAATAAGTATACTGAGTTGTTAAGAAAATACAAATACATTTTCGCATGGTCGTATGAAGAATTGAAATCATATGACACTTCTGTGATTGAACATAAGATACATCTCAAACCGGGTGTCAAACCTTTTAAACAAAAACTTCGACAAATTAACCCCATTTTATTGCCTATTATCGAACGAGAAGTCAAAAAACTCCTTGATGCTAAGATAATTGTACCCTTAAGATATTCTGATTGGGTAGCTAATCTGGTCCCGGTCAGAAAGAAAAACAGGGAAATTAGATTGTGTGTCGATTTCAGGAAATCTTAATAAATCTTCTCTTAAAGATAATTATCCTCTACCTAAAATGGACCATGTTCTTGAAAAAGTAGTAGGAGCTAATAGGATGTCAATGATTGACGTATTTTCAGGTTACAATCAAATTTCCATTAGTAATCTCGATAAAGAAAAAACTGCCTTTACCACTCCTTGGGGCACATTTATGTACGATAAAATGTCGTTTGGATTAATGAATGCAGGTGCTACTTTTCAACGCGCAATGGATATTGCTTTCATTGGCGAACGGGACAAATTCGTATTTATCTATTTGGATGACCTTACTGTTTTTTCTAAATTGGATGAAGACCATCTGATTCATCTCAAACAGACATTTGAAAAATGTCGCAGGTTTGGTCTATCCTTAAATCCTAAGAAGTATCATTTCGCTATGCGAGAAGGCAAACTGTTGGGTCACCTTGTATCCCAAGATGGAATCAGAATTGACCCTAAAAGAGTAGAAGCTATAGATACAATAGCAATTCCTAGGAATGTGAAAGAAATTAAGTTATTTTTAGGAAAAATAATTTTTTTTGAGAAGATTTGTTTCTGATTTCACTGAGATTGTAAAATTGATTACAGATATGCTCCGAAAAAACAGTGAAGTAAAATGGACAGTAGAAGCGAAAGCATCCTTTGCCCATATCCAAAAAGTTATAAGTAAGGCATCGGTACTAGCGATCCCCGATTATCTTAAAGATTTTCTTATTTTTTCATTTGCATCTGAACACACACTCGCTGCTGTACTCCTTCAGAAGAACGAAGAAGTTTTCAAACACCCGATAGCCTTCTTTAGCAAAAGTCTCCGAGATGATGAACTCAAATATAATATAATGGAGAAGCAGGCATATGCTATGGTAAAAGAATTGAAAGCTTTCAGAACTTATGTTTTACATTCTAAGGTGATTGCATATGTACCCACTAGTTCTATAAAAGATATTTTGGTTCAGGAAAACAACAATGGAAAAAGAGGCAGATGGTTGGCCAAAATCCAAGAGTTCAACTTGGAGGTTAAACCGAAAAAATTGGTGAAGGGGCAAGGCTTAGCTAAACTTTTAGCTGAATACAATTTCAGAGCTCTTGGGATAAACAACTCTCAGGAGGAGGAAGAATGGGTGGACGTGAATGAACTTGAGGATCAAATACCTGAAAACCAAATCGAAGAGAAATTTGTGTCATCGAATTGGTACAAGGACATAGTAACATACTTACTGACATTGAAATGTCCAACTGATTTGTCTCCATCCAAAGCTAGAATGTTAAAGCTACATGCAATCAAATACTGTATTTCTGAAAAACGATTATATTGGAAAGACCCGCTTGGCTTCCTTTTGGTCTGCCTGGTCGAGTCAGAAACAGAGGAAGTTATAGGTCAATTTCACGAAGGAGTCTGTGGAGGACACCACACTTGGAGGGATACAGCATATAAAATCTTGAGGGCTGGATATTATTGGCCCAAGCTTTTCCCAGATGTCAATGCTAAGGTACAAGCTTGCATCCCTTACCAATTTTTTGCAAGAAAACATAAACTCCCAGCGATGCCATTAGTCCCAGTCAAGACAGAAGCTCCTTTTCAACAATGGGGACTAGATTTCATTGGTGAAATAAATCCTCATTCCAGTGCTCAACATAGATGGATCTTGACTGCTATAGACTACTTCACCAAATGGGTGGAAGATATCCCAACAAGAAAGGCTATTGATTTAGTGGTTATGGACTTCTTAGAAGAAAATATCTTGTCTAGGTTTGGCTGTCCTAGAAAGATAGTTACAGATAATGTGCAGGCTTTTAAGTCTATGGCAATGGTCATCTTTTGCCAGAAATATAATATTGTGCTGGGCCATTCTACAGCATACTATCCTCAAGGAAATGGTCTCACAGAATCTTCAAACAAGATCTTGGTCAGTATAATCAAGAAAGTATTAAACGAAAATAAAAAGTCCTGGCATTTGCATTTAAAATACGCTCTGTGGGCAAATCGGATAGGCACAAAAAAGTCTATCGGTACTTCTCCCTTTCAAATGGTATATGGAACAGATGTAGTGTTGCCTATAAACCTATCACTTCCTATAATGAAACTATGGCAGGATGAGAAGGAAGAACCGAATCCTCTCACAAGGAGGATAAACCAGCTGATTGAAGTTCAACATCACAGAGCGGTAGTGGATGAAACGTTGCAGAAGTACCAGGATGACATGAAGGTATTATTTGATCGTAAAGCCAAGGATAGGATTTTTCTCCCTGGGGATCTGGTTTTGAGATGGGATGCTCGGAAAGAGGATTCGGGAAAAAATGGTAAATTCGATCATATTTGGTATGGACCATTTAAGATAGCATCTCCTGAAGGAAAGAATTAATTTCTTCTTGAAAATTTGGATGGTAAAATTCTGAATGCCCCTGTCAAGGGGCGTTTTTTAAAGCATTATATGGAATAATTAATTCTCATAAATTTTCATTGTATATACCGTTTTTGTTTTTATTTTTTCATAATTTTCTTTAGAACATCTATTCTCTTTTTGTAAATAAATAAAAATAAAATAAAATTGACTAAGTTTTTATATAAAAAACTGATATTTTTGATATTGTTTTGATTTCAGGATTCAAACAACATCTTGAAAATCAGAGACTTAATTTGCCAAAAATAAAAAAATAAAAAAATAAATAAAAATAAAATAAAAAATGTGTTTCTTACCCCTTAAGTTTATAGGTAAATTGAAAACGTTTTTTCAATACTTTCACTTTAAAGGTTTCACTTAGAACAAGTTTAAAGGCAATCGAAGTTAAAATCATTAAGAGAAGAGCCCAACGGGTTATTTTTTAATCTACAACCTGTGTTTTTTGACTTACATTTCATTGAGCGTCCCCTTTATACTTTTGGTTCTGTCTTATGCTTTTCGAGTTTCCCATAGAGGTAGGAGAGGTTTTTGTCTTGACTCTTGAAGTCGAAAAATAGTTTTAAATCAATAAGACCGTTCCTCATAGTTCTTATTCTCTGACTAAAGGTGGTTATGCTTAGGTTGGTTCTGACTCTCTTAGGTTTCTTAACAGTTTGTTTGAGGATCTAAGCTTGCTCAAAAGAAAACCTTTGAAAATAATTTCCCCCTTTTTCTCTGCAGACTAAGGTGTTTTGAAAGTCGAGAAAAAATTGGTCTAGAGTAATCAAAACAGGATGACAAACTTCTAATTGTAAATTTTTACACAGATAACCACCCGTGATATTTTAAGTATCATTGATTGCCCCCGCTTTGTATCCAAAAGCTAAATATAAGACAGATGGTGAAAGGAAATTCATATTTTGATTGCCCCCATCTAGTCCCAAAGACGATGAAAGGAAATTCATTTAAATGATTTCCCTCGTCTAATATAAAAGAAATATATAACTTCACCGGGGTACTGAACAGGCTCGCTGGCAGTGAAGCAATGTTTGATATAAATATATAATTAGCGATCGAAGCGATGAAAGGAAATTCAATAAAAAAAGGGACAGATAACTTCACCGGGGTACTGAACAAGCCTGCTGGTAGTGAAGCAATATCTGAGGTATCTGTAAGTTTGTCATACTTATCTTTCACTCTATTCTAGTTATCAGTTTTTTCGAAACCGGATTTTCATCTTAATTCAAGATATAGCTCCCCCAATTTATATATATAGGTTTTGTTTCGATTGAGGCAAGACGAAAATCACAAATCTGTTGAGTTTCCTAAGATTGTTTTAATCATCCTAATACTAACTTATTTTTAGACGAGAAGGAGGATATTATGAAGAAGATTACGAATAAGTTTAAAACAAATAAGAAGTTTTGAAAAGAATTTCAGAAGTGGAAATGAAACCTCTTTTTCCTCTCCTTTAGTAGTTTCAGCAGCGATAAACCCTTGACCCCATTTACCCAATGAAGGCACTGAGTCTACATGTCCTCCTCGTCCCACAAGGGAACGAGGTCCCCAGTTGGAGCCTATGTTGAAACAGATCTTAAATTTTTATCTCTAAGACTTTAAGTTTTTCTTTTCGGGTTTCGGCTATTCATAGAACACAAGTTTCGTATCTTTTCTAAGTATATGATACATTTTTCTTAATTTCTTTTTAGTTTTTCAGATAATGAAAGAGAAAAAGGTTTACAAAAAATTATAAGACTCCCGATGCTTTTATTTGAAAATTATTTAAAACATGGTAAATATTAAAACTAACGGGTTTAAAATTAAGCGTTAAAGAATCATCGGGATTTGGGGTTTGCTACAAACAAAGTTTTCGATGCAAATCGAATCACGAAACCCCGATCCCCGATTTCTCGATACATTTAAAACTTAATCAAAAAACGAATTACTTAATTCTCTTTTAAGAAGGTTTAAGGGTTAAGATAATCATGTTGCGATATCGAGATTCGCGGTTCAGTGAGATCATATCTCCTGTCATCACGTTTCCCGAAATCCTAATTTACGAAACCCGGATCCACAGTTTACGTTAAATTAACTAATCTTGTTTTGGCCTTAATCATGATTAGTTAATTAATTAAAGGGAATTAAGTTTTGTTTAAAAAAGAGCCATCGCGATTTCATGATTTCGGGGATCGTAACTTCATTGATAACATGCTTCTTGACATCCAGATTTCCGAAATCCCGAAAAAGGTCTAATCTCAATTAATTAATGTGCTAAAAAGGTTTAAAATTTTAATTAAAACATCGTGATTTCATGATTTCGGAATTTTTTTTTCCATCGACGACATACTTCTCAACATCAAGACTTCCAAAACCCCGAAAATCAAAGCTTTCAGCTTTAATCTATGATTAACATTAATTGAACTTTTGTTTTCAAAACATGATTAACGGTAATCTTTCGTTAAATGTTCATTTATGTTTCGATGTCCGATTAAGTAAGTTGTAACATCCCGCTCTGGCGCACTTACCAAACTTATTCTTTGAGGACACTTGCCCGCAAGTGATCTGGATTTTTATGATGATAAAACCTTTCCTTCATTATGATGCGTTACGTTATATGACAAATGTTTCTACTATGTTGATGTAGACAGGTGCTACTGATTCGGTTTCTTTGAGTGTGCAGGGTTTCAGACCTTGAGGATGCAGAGGCATCGGTGGAACTCCCTTGGACTCCGGATTGAGTCAGGGAGTGGGATTTTTGAGTTGTTTCATTTATGGTGATATTGTTTCAATTTGATGATATGCTATTGATTTTATGATGTGTTGCTGACATGATCTGACATGATGGTTGATGATGCAGGCTGACAATAGCTTGCCGACTGGACTCACATATGGAGTAAAGGGGCCACACACGAGTTCCAGAGAAATTGAGGGAGAGGTGTGGACAGCAGCCCTGCCACAGCCTACTAGCACTCCCGCCGTGGCTCGAACTGTAGGTTAACGATTACCTAGTTCGAGAGGATC
>ML785536.1:167051-184999 GCA_009831015.1 Picea engelmannii | reverse complement strand
GCTGTGCTTGAGCGCGTGCCCCTCCAGACCAAGCTTCGATACCCTTCGTTTTTTTTTCTCTGTTGGTTCTGCATTTAACATTCTTGATACCTGTTCTGAGCTTCAGCCCAACCTTGCTGCGTTGGTAAACTGGATGCTTGTTACATTTGCCACGCCGAATTCGTTGTATTATTGTTGAGTTACTGGCTGCGTTTGGGGTGGGGCATCTGTGAATACTTGGGTGTGGGTTATTACAGCGTGGGCTTTATTCCAGGAACGTTTGGTATGCGTGGTTGTCCACCTTGACTGTGAACGAAAATTTCCTGGAACGAGGCTCGTTGTGAACGGAATGCTCTTTGAACGAGACCTCCCTGTCATCAAATCTCTCTGAAAATGAATTATCTGGTGAACGAAATCCTCTGCATTATGTCTTGCTTTAAATCGCTGTTACACCTTGCGTTTTTTTTCTTGGTCTGCGTTAAATCTGGTCCGTGTACGCCAGAGCGGCATTGGTCTACGTTTGGATCGAGCTAAACTCCATCTGCTAACCTTTAAACAACTCCTTGGTTATAATAAACATGGCCATGCATCCTTGAGCATCTCCTATGCCAACCGCAGTGCCCTTTTTTTTGTTGTGATGTATCGCTGGGTTGTAACTCGGTTGGGTTCACTTTGGATGAGGTAATACTTCCTTGCGCGCGTGCTTTCCTGAGCCTCCCTCCTTCTAGCGACTGCCTTCATTCCACAGTCAGCTACCTTTGCTGCATGGCAAGGTTCAGTAAGAACTCCCTAATTTATGGCCGCATTTACCCCTGTCAATTGTCAGACATGCGTGCATCCGTGGCCGCCTCTCCTCTGGCAGGCGCTCCCAGCTGTTCGTTCAGTTGCCCGTGGAAACCGCTTGCAGTATTATTACAGCGAATGGTTGGGTGACAGTAAGACGGATTCTGCCTTTCGGGCATAGTATTCGTGCCTTTTGTTGTGAGGATCCACCTTGGTGCTGTAACGCGACCATTTGGTTTTTAAATGGCAATTTAAATACTGAGTATAAAGTGCAAATTAAAATACAGCTGTAACACTGTTCAAGGAAAGGTGTTGTATGGCGACCTGCCGTGAGTTAACGACAATATAAAATGCAAGGGATAAAGCAATTATATAAAATTGACATATCCAATGCCAGGTCGGTTGATTATATGATCTGCATTAACGGAAGGTAAACATTTCACGGAAGGGAATAATGGCCTTTTACGTAAATCAATAAAAGGAAGTGCTTATACAAAAACCAATTGTTATTATGCAACTGCGTATTACGTTTTCAATATAAAAGAATTGCTTTATACTTAACAAAAGTTATATGGCATTTGCTTTAGTACTTATTTCTTGGTTTACTCACGTCATTTAGCAATTGTTTTATTCATGTGTGAACCCTATAGATGTTATTATTTTACTATGCCATTGCTTTATTATGCTTTCAATATCAAAGAATTGCTTATACATTCAATTAAAGTAGTAAYTGCCTTATCTCTTCAATTAAAGGAATTCAATATAAAAGAATTGCTTATGTATTCAATATAAAAAGGGAATTGCTTATGCATCCAAAATAAAAAGAATTGTTGTATACATTTAATTAAATTAAAGTAAGAATTGCTTATGCATCCAATATAAAAAGAATTGCTTTTTACATTTAATTAAATTAAAGTAGAAATTGCTTATGTATTCAATATAAAAAGGGAATTGCTTATGCATCCAAAATAAAAAGAATTGCTTTATACATTTAATTAAATTAAAGTAGGAATTGCTTATGCATCCAATATAAAAAGAATTGCTTTATACATTTAATTAAATTAAAGTAGAAATTGCTTATGTATTCAATATAAAAAGGGAATTGCTTATGCATCCAAAATAAAAAGAATTGTTTTTTACATTTAATTAAATTAAAGTAGGAATTGCTTATGCATCCAATATAAAAAGAATTGCTTTATACATTTAATTAAATTAAAGTAGGAATTGCTTATGCCTTCAATATAAAAAGAATGGCTTTATACATTCAATTAAATTAAAGTAGGAATTGCTTATACATTCAATTAAAGTAGGAATTGCCTTATATCCTCAATTAAAAGGATTCAATATAAAAGAATTGCAAATGTATTCAATTGAGAAGGAAACTCCTTGGGAAATAGGTAGTGGTTGAAATTATGGGGGTAATGCAAATTTAGTATATTATTGAGTTAGGTAAGAGCAATGACCTTGTGACAATTAAAAGTACTGTTAGGGTTAGGTAACATATAATGTTGGTGGCTATCTAATCTGCAAGTTATGGTAACATTGTGTCATGGCCCTGGGTGCCTTATTGTAACTTATTGTCCTGGCGATGGGTAAGGAGAATGTCCTTGTATTATATCGAGAATTCTAGTAAAGGTAATGTATGTCAATATAATTTAAGGCGCATTTTTGTGTTAGGTGTTTTATGAAAAATAATGGCATTGTGGTCTTATCGTAATACGATTGAATCGTTAGTTATTGATGATTATAAATATGAGGTTCCTTGAACTAAGCACCATAGAGTATTATGACTTAGTAGACGAGGTTTCTTGTTCCTTTTCATAATGACGAACTTGGCGGGTCGATGTCTGCATCCATCTAACTTGCGTCTTCCTTAGAGGTTGAGGTTGTTCGTTGACTTGGTTGTACTTGGTTGTCTTGCATTGCTTGGTCTTCTTGTGTCGGGCGGGACGTAGACACCTCCATGTTCCTCAGAACAGTCGCCAGCCCTGAGACCTTAAATGGTTAAAGACGATGGGAACCCGGGCTTCAGCGTTGATTATGTGTCCTGGAGGTCCTAACCTTGCAGGGTAGGACAGGCGGGTGGTCAATTTCACTTTTGTCGTGGTTGCGTCTTGTTGGTCGTCGAGTGGCGATGTAGAGTCAAGTATGTTGTTACTTCTACACGCGCGCACACACCGTAAACAAAAAAAATAAATAAAAAAATTTGCACCTGTCACTAGCACAGTTGTCGTAACGATGCAGTTCGTTACATAAGTGTCCCGTTTTCTTTAAAAGCTCGAAGGCGCCTAAATACGGACATTAAATGCATATCTTGGGAAAATATCTCCCACATTAAAAGCCCTAAATTAGTAACAGCTATGTCAGTCTTATCATTTTTAAATATATTCAAAATGAACTTTCAAACGTCTGTGTGTTCATTTTAAGTTGATCTCTTTCATACATTCTCTGTGACAGGTTTTCAATTAAACGCAGAGCTATGGCACCTAAAAAGGCAGCGAAGAAAAATGAAGACACACAGGACGGAGACATTATCTCTGATACTACTCCACACGCCATAGATTCCATCAAATCATGGAATCAAATCTCTGAATTGCTGGAGTATGAACTTGAGCATGCTGACCCTGATTCTGAAAATCATTGTCGGGACATAGCCGAGTCTGAGCTTCATAAGGTTGTTGCGCACCCATGGCTCATGGCATACACTGATATGATTAGCTGGGCTCTGGATAAAGTCGATATCCCCACGAGAATCATTTTAAATGACCAAGGAGCTATTGTCGCCTCATTCAGGCCAGAGCACATACAAGTAATGTATAAACTCTCACCTAACCCTAAACATATTTTTAATGAAGAATTTTTAGCAGATTTTCAGAGAAAAGAATGTATTGAGGCAGACCAGACATATCTCGACATGATTAAAGGATGGGCGAGGTGTCCAACGAAGTTCATAGGTGATTCTCATGGAATTTATGCCACAACATCATTAAACGAATACATGGTATATGTAGCCATGGTGTTATGTAGGCTTTTCGAGAGAAAAGATCCCTGCCATTTTCATGCAGATTGGGTACCCTTCTTAGAGGAAGCTTCAGAAGGAAATGGTTTTAATTGGCATAAAATTTTGTCAGATAACCTGACGCAAGAAGTCTTAAGCTACAAAACAGTGAAATCAAAGGGACAACCAATATCTTTTTATATGTCTACATACATTATGGATGCAATCTGTTTTATGACTCCCTTTCCACTAATGAATTGGAGTTGGAGCGTTTCCTATCCAGAGCCCATCCATAAATATCACTCAGCCCTCTAGGAAGAAAATGCTAAAGATGCATTTTATGAGGTTTGTGATTTTGTTATAATTCCTATGCATAGGATGTTTTTAGGATGCGAACCCCCTCACATTTCTGAGGCAATCACAGAAAATCTAAAAGCAGTTGTCGACTGGTTTATTGAGGAAACTTTTTCTTATATTAGGGTTTATGGTTGTTCCATTCCCCCTCATGCACTCCCCAAATTCTTACCAGACAGATTGGTGTGCAGGTATGTAGCCCATCAGATAGTAAAGGGTGGTGTTGGATTAGAATTAAAAGCATCTCAGACGAAGTCATGGCCGTCTTTTCCTGTTTATATTGGGAAATTTTGTTTATCAAATTTAGGCCATTCTAAGGTAGAAGCTGAGTCATTAGAAGAGGTGAAATTGGTAGATATCCAACACAGAAAGTATGACTCCTACCAAGTAATAAATAGGCATTTCATACACTGTAATCTAAAGGCATATGAACATGAAGTATCTATTTATGATAATATATTTAAGGATGTTAAATCCTATGAAGAGGTACTGAGCAGAGTGCAAGCCTTGCCATCTGATTCATAGACCGGATTCACATCATTTCAGAAGCATAGACGAAGTTGCCTACCCAAGAGTTTGCAGGGTGAAATTTCGACCCCACCTCCAGAACAGGAGGAGCCCCCTCCAGGGTTTGAAACTGATACACAGGACAAAACAAATACCAATGACAAGGTGAAGGATTCTGAGATACCTCCCCAAAACGCAAAAGGTTCTCAGACAAAAGAATCAGAGACAGGGAAAGGTAAAGGGCTGGAAACAAACCCAATAATTCTTGATGATGTTCCAGAAAAGATAGGAGGGACAGCATCAATAGAGCTAGGTAGTCCTATCACCTCCTTAAATCCATTACAGTCAACTTTTGGAACCCCCAGGAAGGAACCTTATATGTCAGTGATCTAGAACCGTTCTCAAGAGATGAAATCCCTCCATCGGATTACTTTTTCAGTAAAAAGTGAAGAGAAATCTTGAAGCAAGAAATTCATCCGAGAGGAGATGGGATGATTAAAAAGCATAGGGTTATTATAGACGGCAAGAAGCTCAAAGATGGAGAATTTTCAATGGAATTAGCAGGTACGATGGGTGCTATAGCATCAACAAATATGTATTATGTTGGCAATTTAACAACTATGCTTGAGAAAAAATATCAAACAATAATTCAGTTGCAAGACAAATTAAAAGAAACTGAAAGAAATATCAGTTGGGGAATACAGAAGGGTCTAGAACAAGCTAGACTAAAGGACATGCAAGAAATTTAGAAAATAAATAAAGATTTGGAGGAGGCAAAGCATATAATACAGGTTACACAGGAACAGGTCCGAACGCTGGGAGAAGAAAATAAACATTTGCAGGATAAAATTATTTCTATTACTAATCAAGTAGTAGAACTTGAAAATTTCAGAACACAAACATTGGAGATATATTTGAAAATAGAGCAAGAACAACAGAAAGTATTTTTAAATCTAGAAGTAGTCCAGAATTATTTTCAAGAAACTAATAAGTCTTTGGAGAATGTTTTCCAGAAGGAAAGGGAGGCGAAAGCAGCTAGAACGACCTTTCAAAAGGCAGTGGCCTTCTCATCAAAGGAGGAAGCTGGAAAGATTCAGAAATTATCTATTTCTGAACAGGTTAAAGGGGACATAATATTAAAGGTGTGGGAAGCAAACCTGGCCGAATATAAAAGAATAACCAGAGAAGTTAATGATGATTGCCAGGGAATTTTTGATCTCATAGAAAGAGGTTCATTGAATATCAGAACAAATGACTGTTCTGGATTATTAGGTGAGATTAATATTGCCAAGCACCTGCTAAAATTCAAAGAAGAGTTGGAGGGAATGAAGACAAAGATTTCAAGAATAAAATTAATCAATATCTCTGAGATCAACAAATTGATGGTAACGTCGAATCTAAAGTTAAAGACTATTAAATTCACAGAAAGGATGATAGAAAGTTGTTTTCCTGAATTGCATAAAAGATCTTTCTTATTTGAAGCAAATGAGATACCAGAGGCTCCCAGGGCTTTTGTGAAATTTCTGGGAAAATGTATTCAGTGTATTGAAGCAGAAAAAAGAAGCTCGTCAACGCAAGCTTAAAATTTTCTTTTTAAAATGTTTGTTATCATTAGAAGTTAGAAAGAAAATGTGAACAATTGACATTATTGTTTATATGTAACCGTAATATTAGGAAGTTGGTTAATCACCAACAAATGTTTTTGATGAAAATGTACAAATGTAATTTCTAAAGACCGAGAAAAGGGCTTCAAAATTTTAGGGGATAGAGCCGATTGTAATAACAGTTTTCCTATACCTCATAATATAGATCACAAACGAGATTCTGGATCCTGCAAATTTGTAGCTATGTTTTCTTCAACTCTGTTTACCATTCTTTACTGTATTTCTTTTTCAATGTTCTTCTAATGAATAATCAATTTGAAGTTATCTAATCTTTGATTTTTTAGTTCAGATTGGTTTGGATATCAAATTTTTACAATTTTTCCTCTGAAATTGCTATCAGTGATTTTAAGACCTGTAAATCATTTGAACCTTAATACTTAATTTTCATTAGAAACCTTGTTCTCTTTCATTATTATCTGTTGAAATATGAGATTATTTCTTGATTAAAGCCTCATATTTTTCTGTGGTTTTTATTTGTTATTTTATGATTCTCAAACTGTTACAAATCTAGGAAATGACCTTGAATGTATTTATGTTATTGTTTTAAATTTCAAAATTGTTTTCTTCATATTCTCATCTCTTGAAAGTCCGAAGTAACATTTGATTAAAATCCTTTTACAAATAAATAAATTTTTATCCTCCATGACTGTTCCAAGTGTTAGACAACCCAACATTGAACCCAGACTTCAAGATCAAGCTAGCATCACTTTGAACTTATTTAATACCATTCTACAAATAGAAACCAACTGGGTCAAATTAGAAATATCATGGGCTTCTATTGAGAGAGACATTAGCATCTAGGAACAACAAGAAGCAAGACAGAGACAGTTGAGAAATTGATTCTTCTTTACCCTTCTTTCAAAATCTTATTCTCAAATTATTCATTTAAACATTTACGGATGCCTTGACGGTATACTTTATAGCCTTAAAGTATAAACTCAGGAACAACAAGAACAATGCAACTCTTCAACCCTATTATGATCTCCTAAACTAGCAATGACATCCCTCACTCAAGGAGGAGTCACCCCCTCCTTCTGAAATGTAATGGCTGGTAGCAGTTGCCACCCGAGACCCCTGCCCTCATTCCTGACACTTCTAGTTTGCCCAACCCAATAGAAACAGAATATTCAAAGGAAGCTAAGGAAGCTCTGACAATCTTGGAATCTCTCCCATATTATAACCATCAAAATCCAAAATCCGACAAGAAAATCCCATCGACTTGCATCCCGCAATCAAAGGAAATCCCGCAGTACAAAATCATATCGCCCCTCCTGGGGGAAGACATTCAATACATGCAATATCGTGCCCTCATATGAAAATTCATGGGCCTTTCTCCATCAAAGAAATCCATCATGTGGTGGATCAAAACCAGATAGAATCCCAAAGGGTATGTTTCCCTCAAATTGGGATCCAAAGGATTCTTTACAACCATCTTCAACCTAGTTGAAGACCGAGAAAGAGTCTTCCAAGGAAGTTTGTATTTTTTCAACTTTGTCGGTCTATATATGGTGATCTGGAAAGAGAAATTCAGCCCAAAAAAGGAATATTGTGTTGCTGCTCAGATATGGATTAGATTTTACTCGCTCTCATAGGAGTACTAGTGCATGGAAATTCTAGAGGGTATCGAAAACACTCTTGGATTCGTTGTCAAGATTGCAGAGGCCACCCTTCAAGGTAGTTATACCTCCTATGCATGGATCTGTGTCTACCTCAATGTATCCAAAGCTCTATCAACATCAATATTCCTCATATATAGGGATGTAGACTGGCTCCAGACCTTGGATTATGAACACATTCCCTCTTGGTGCAGAAAATCCCATGCTCACGGGCCCTTTTCCAAGAATGTCCCCTAAATAAGCAAACAGAGCCCCCCAAACAACAATTGGAAAGGGACAAGGCAGGTTTCAAAAAATTCCAAGCAAAGCGCAAAGCCAAAAATAAAATACCTACCCATCCCAACCTCAAAGGCCCTCGCACCAGTAACAGTTTCACCAATGTCTACGGACCTCAAATTATGCAAGATAAATTAACCTTTATGTAGTCTTTCTCCCTTTTATCTCCTCTCTTAGAAAGCCAACCTTGGATCATAGGGATGGACTTTAACATTATAACTTATATCCCAGAGAAAAGCGAAACTCTGAAAGATTTAAAGAAACCATTAGAGACTTGGCATTGTTATACTGGGAAACCTCTAATGGAACCTTTACTTGGAGCAATCACCGAGTTGGCGAACACCAAATAACCTCACATCTAGACCACTTTATCATCTTTGAATCTCTTCTTCAAATAAACTTTTCCATAGAAGCCACCATTCTCCCCTATCATGGGTCAGAGCATTGGCCCACCAACCTCCTCATCCACATCTCGGTAATCCCCAAGAACCATCCCTTCCGCTTTGAATCCTTCTGGTTGATGAATCCCTCCTTCCACTCTAACTTTCCCTCCTAGTGGAAGGCAGAACCAGTCAACTTAGGCTCCCCAATGTTTAGATTCCAACAACAACTGAAGAACTTGAAACAACAAATCAAGATATGGAATAAATCAGAATTTGGAAACATATTTCAAGCCAAAAAACAACTACAAGAAAGAATGAAACAAAACTAACATTAGATGATCACTTAAGGGAGCTCTTAGGAGCTTGTATAGGAATAAGTCTCGCTCATGGACCAAATAGAAACTAGAGATAAGCATGAAGAAATACTCTAGAGATAAAAATCAAGAGTCCTATGGCTACAAGAAGGTGAGAGAAACTCAATTTGTTTCCACAATTCGATGATCCAGCAAAGACATCAGAACATAATTATCTCACTAAAATACCAACAAGGTAACAAATTAAGAAACCACTAAGATATCCAATCATAATTTATTCAATACTACATAACTCTAATGCGAGAACCTCAGTTGAATCGAAAGGAAGAAATAAAAAAGATTACCCAGCATATAATTTACAAAAATGATAAATGAAAATCAAAATGAAGCCTTGATGAGGCTAGTCACCATGGGAGAAGTGGAGCAAGTGATATGGGCAATGCCTAAAGGGAAATATCCTAGACCTGATAGATTCACAGTGGAGTTTTACCAAGTCGTCTGACTGGAAATAAAGAATGAAATTTGGGAAGATGTGGAAGACTCCAGACGATACAAAAAATTCCTCCTAGCTTTCAATCCTACCTTCCTCACTCTCATTCCTAAAGGAGATAAATTAGAAAATGCCAAAAAAATTTGTCCTATATCCCTATGCAATGTTATCTACAAGCTCATATCCAAAATCATTGCGAACAAACTAAAACCCTTCCTCCCCTCCCTTATCTCCTCAGAGAAGACATGTTTTGTGGAAGGAAGACAAATCCTAGATAGTATAATTCTAATGCATGACCTAATACACTCCCTTCATTCCTCCAAGAAACTCAGAATTCTTATCAAATTAGACCTTTGAAAAGCATGTGATAGCTTGAACTGGAACTATATCTTCAACATCTTGGTCACTTTCAACTTCAGTGAGAATTGGTTACAATGGGGGTCATATGGGGATAAACACCAACAACACCACAGAACTCTAGTCACTGGAAGAAGGTCTCCATGTAGTCGCGGTCCATGTCTATGATAAGATAATTATAAAAGGTGATTCCCATAGTATAATCAATATGTTAAAAATCCTGCAACATGGCTCCCTAACAATGGAAATAAAAAAAGGTTGGTGTTTGGAATCCATTCAACAAATGTTGGCCTCCATGCCAGTGATCATACCCAGACACATGAAGCGCTCGACCGACAATTTGGCAGACTGGTTAGCAAATGAAATCCCAAGGACTAAAGAGGATTCATGGGACAAGCCCTGGAACCCCTTAGAAGATGAGTTTTTCTCCCAAGCCTACATCATAATCGTAATACATGACCTTTCCAGTGAGGATCACGAGCAAGGGAACCAAATAAGAGACTGACAAGCCTCACAAGAATCCAAAAGGAGCAACAACATCAAAATCGCTCTTGACGCAAGGAGGGAGCAAGAGAAGGTTAATCTGGGCGAAATCCCAACTTTGTCAAGGCATGACTTGACTTTACAATCGGTTGAGTGCTAGGATGACAGACGTGATGTGACTTGTATCCACATCAACAACTAACACATAAGAAATTCCCAGACTTGGAAAACAAGACCGACTTCACCCCATGAAACCAAAACAGGAAAAGGTGGGGAAGGCGCCACGGGGCTCCTTCTAGCTAGAGAGGCGAACCCCTCTCGGAAGGAGAGCTTAGGAAGAATGTAGAAGGAGGGTGGTTCCCAGAGACTAGAGGGGGATAATAAATGACCTCGCAAATCATACCTCCCCTCCTGTGTGTAGCCAAAAAGACATCCATTGGGATCTCTAGTGATTAGATGGTGACCATTTTCCAGCTACCCACAAGAACTTCATTCAACAAGACCACGCCATGGGAAACCCATGACTGGATTTAACACAGGGGCATACTCCCAAGATGCTAGAGGGAAGGAACAAGATGAACAAGCCCGAATCCTTTAAGCAACTCACCCAAAAGGACAAGAATTAGAGCCAATTAGAATGGGTCAATGACACGCGATCACCAGCTAGCACAGGAAGGCAGGCCTCTTTCATGAGCATCCAACAACCACAATTAAGGAAGTTAATGAATGTGACTAATTTTGAGGATGAGTAAAAAATGGAACGACGAATCTCCCACGAGGAAATGGATACGAGAGGAAGCCCAAGGCAAGGACAACAAGGTGAAAGGAAAATAAAAATAAATAAGAGTTATGAGTCGTCCTCCGAGAAATTTCCAAGATTGATGAATATGATTCCTATTTTAACTAGTTCAACATGATATTTTCAGAAGAGATCAAAGGGTTTGACCATGATCACCTTTTTTACAACCACATGATATCAGTTGCACTTAGCCCTTCACTTATCAGTACACTTATATTCGTAGAGGAATAGGGTGATAGTCATGACCCTCATATTCAAGAAATTGATAGAAATGCTAGTGATGCAGAGACCATTGTAAGCAACACAGAACATCATAAGGAGAGAGGAAAACCCTCCAGTGAAAATAATGCTCAATCAACCACCATTTCCCATAGAAGTGTTTTACTAAGGTAAACCTTCATCCTAGAGTGATCCAACAAAGAAAACCCCTAAGTAATAATTCAAGATATGATGAAGAGAGAAACCTTCCTAAGGGAAATTTAGAAAACCCCCATAAGCTAAAAGTTAAAAGGAAAATAACCAATTCTCAGCAAGGGGGAGGAGAACGAGACACACCTAAAAATGATATTTTGCTGGATGACATGGACATGGATGTTGATATCGATAATATTTGCTTCCCAGATGAAGAGGACCATGATTAGGAAAATGTACAATGGGTTTCTATACTTGTTGTCCAGGATGAAGTATTTTCTGATGAAGAAACCTTTGTTGTACAGAATGCCTCATTTGACAAGGATTCAAAGAAAATGGTTTTTGAAAGGACCTCAAAGATTAAGAGGGGAAAATCACGGTCTACCATTGACACCCGAAACATGTTTCCATCAAAATTATCTTCAATTCACAAGGTCACAGGGGACGCATTGGGATTTTCAATAGCTAATATGGAAGAAGAAAATGCTTGGCTAAAATAAAGAGTCAAGGATTCGAAGTAACCCTCATGCCTCCACCTATTTTGGCAACCCCGGTTGCCATGATTCAGCCTGATAGAAGTCTTCAAGAAATTCCAGAGTCAAGTTCAAGAGTTAAAGGAATTTCAAGTTGAAATGTTGTCACTTGACATTTTGTTGAGGAAAATATAAAGAAAAGAATTCCATTAATTTTATAATTATGGGACTTGACAAAATGAATTGCCTCTCTCGGCCTCAAAATCCAGAATACTAAAGAATATTTGAATGCAAATTTAAAGAATGATTAAGTATTTTTCATAGATGGAGTTGCAATGTTCGTAGCAAAGGACTCAACGATGAAGGACCAAAGAATAAAACATGCATATTTTCCCTCCCAGAGATGTATGAAGCGGTTAAAGGTGTGTTGGATCGAAAGAGTTAATATATTAAATGGATTATTGAGTCAATTAAATTATTTGTCACTAAAAAAAGACGAAAGCATATTCAAATATTTTTGTCTTGGATATTGTTGGTACCACCATTGAAGTCTCATATCCTAAGCTAATATCAAGTTCAATGCTCATGACCTGACAACAGTTTGAAGAACAAATTTAACGTTTAAAGAAAGCATTGGCTGGAAAATTTGATAGCATGGTTGAGTTCACATATGATGAAATTGATAGCTGGCTTGTTGAATATGCTAATAAAAATGAAGGTATTTAAAATATGTTGCAAATTTATCTATTGACTATAGATAAATTGAGGACGAATTGTTTAATATCAAAGTGAAACAATAATTGATTGTTGTTTCGTTAAGGGAATATATTCAACAATAGTTAAACAAGTCTATTGCCAAGATTTTTGAAATACCAACTGAAGCAATTACAACCAACCACCTAAACACAATGAGCAAAGGTATAAAAGGTGCATCAAAAAGCAAGTGAAAGGAAGAGAGAGAATCCATCATAGTAAGTCTACACTGATCACATATTTCCTTCCTTATCATATTTTCATCCAGTTATACTTATTCTTTAACAAGAAAAGTATAATCGAATTCTGATAACTTCTCCTTGTCTTCTTTCCATATCTTGTTGTTCACGTTCCATTGCACCCCTCCTTATTCAAAAGATTTATTGTAAATATTTACTTATGGTCCAAAGGAGCCCCAATCCCAGTTCATTTATGGACAAACGATTTTAATTTCAAGCACTGTAACAAACATTATCATTTTGAGAAATTCCAGAGAACTAATTCGGGACTGATTTTGACTGCATTTTATAACTCTAGGCTTTGAGTGTAAGATATTTGAAATCAATCTATCAAAGTTTGTTTTCTATCTTTATAAGTAATACTCTTTCAAATTTTTCTTGTGCGATGGATCATTTCCTTTTTATTTTGAATGTGATCATATCTTTATTAAACTATGATGGATATGAGGATATCTCCATTTTTATTTTTTGCAATGTGTGATGTTTGAGGTTCCTGGTCCACTTCTTAGGAACCCCCTTAAATGTACATATATTTACTTTTCAACATTTGAATTTTCTTGAGCATTGAATATTTGGATCATGTTATTTGACATGGTCCAATATTATTCTTGATTTGGAATTTAAAAAAAGATCATAAGCCAAGGAGGAGTACCACCTCTTTAAAAATTCAAGAGGATTCATATCCTCGTGACATTGTCGTTTCGGTCCCAATGGATTCAAGCGTCAACAAATTCTTACGATTTTTTGTCAAAATTCCTTTGGGGACTTTTGCAATGGAAGTCCAATAAATTGGGATTCTTTGTAACACTCATTTGAGAAGGGTCATCCTTCCCCCTCTTGAAAACCACCCATCAACCCATAAGGAGGTATGATTATTAATATTTTTGTAGAGCCACAACCAATATTCAAACCCATAGGCATTATAATAAATCCCAAATATTTGAATCCTTCACTCATATGTTTTATAAGGAATGGTAAAGCACGGTCCAGGAGAGATGTCAATTGTTCCCAAGGTAAGGAGTGTTGAATAGAGTACTTATTCCAATTGATCTCCATGCTTGTAGCTAGAAACAATAGGTCCAAGATGCACCTAAATTCCTCAAACTTTTCCCTCGAACTTGCACCAAATAGGAGGATGTCATCAATGAAGAGGAGGTGAGAAAGAAATTCGGATGGAGAAGCTTTTAGTTCCTTAAGTTCACCCGGTCTCCTCACATGAGCCATAATTTTGCTTAGAACTTATGTAATTAGAAGGAAGAGAAATGGGGAATGATGGGATCCCTGCATAAGCCCTCTCGAGGCCACGAAAAAATTGGAAGGGGAACCATTAATCAAGAACACAAAGAAGAATATCGGATGCATCCCAAGATCCAGTTATCCAAGGACAAGTTCATGCCTAGATGGATTAAAAATAGTCTTAAAAAAGTCCATCTAGCTTTATAATAGGCTTTATATAGGTCTAGTTTGAGCAATACCAAAATAATCTTAGAGTGGATAGAGTGTAGATCTTCTTATGCCAAGGCTACTGCATCATGGATTTGTATTTTGCATAGGAATATGAACTATTACTCGATGATTATTTCACTTAGAATTGGTCTAAGTTGATGTTCCATGGTTTTATATATCAATTTATAAACCATGTTACAACAAGAGAAGGAAGGAAATCTTCGAAGGAAGCTTCTTATTTCTTCTTGGGGATGAGCACTAAGAACCTAGAGTTTAGTGCTCCCAAAACTTTTCCACTCCTCTTAGATTCTCAAACTACCTTCAGAAGGTCCTCCTTAACCAGGTTGAAGAAGCCATTATAAAATTCAATGGACAAACCATCCGAGCCAAGTATTTTACCACACTTTAAGGAGAAAAGATTCGCTTCAAGCTCAACTTCTGATATTTTTGCTTCCAAAGAAGCATTCATGTCCTCAATTATATCCCTAGGAAAGAGCCTAAACACCTCCATAATTTCTTAGATAGGTAATCTAGGTGGCTCTTTAAATAAAGCACAAAAATGTGACCTAGAAACCTTCCCCTTTTCTTCAAATGACCAAGCCCGACCCCCATCATTATTGGATGTATCCCAAATGGAGTTTCAATTTTTACGAAAGTTCACATAATTATGAAAATTTTGTGTTTTATTGTCCTCTTCTGCAATCCAAATCTCCCTACTTTTTAACCTCCGGGAGGCTTCCTCTTTGGCCAAAATATTATGATGAAGGGCCAATATAGACTTCAAAGAATAAGATTCATTGTCTAAGAATATTCCAGAGAGGTTGGAAGTGTAAAGAGAATCTATACTTGACTCCACCTCCTTAAGTGTAGCTTCAGAGCATTTATTGAATTCCAAATCACATTCTTTCATCATCTTTTTTCACCTCAAGGATATTTATATGGAGTTATTGCATGCACAAAACCCCATCTCCGTCATGAATATGGGTCCAGGTATAATGGTAATCTTCTTATAGTCTTCCTCCTATAACCAGATATGATTAAATTTAAGAGGATTTGTTGATTTGTGATAAAAGGGTTCTAAATTAATGAGGATAGGGAGATGATTGGAGATATCGCTAGTTCCAATCCAATATTTGGCATACCATGGCCCACCCAATAAGGATTCATAGATCAAGAACATATCTAGTAATTTATCGACTCCCTCCACTCCTTTCCTTCCATTCCTCTGCGTCGATAAAATCTTAGGGGCTGAAGATCGATAAGGTGATTAGACTATAGAAGATGAGAGAAAAACCCTTCCAAGAGATCCTTAGGCATATTAGAACTCGAGAATTCCTTGAGAGATAGAGTGAAGTTGAGGTCACCTCCTATGATAACATTATCGCCAGAAAGGATACTAGATAAAGAGAGCTCTTCTCATAATGACTTCTTATCAACATAAGTTCCATAGTGATTGATAAACTAGAAACAATAACCTAGGCTGTAGGCTTCTAGTTCCACCATAATACCTTAATTCAACAAGGAAGAAGAAAAGAGTTTGAATTTAGAATTGAAACAAGTTACAAGGTCCCCAAAGAGACCTGCAGAGTCTAGAGAGAGAAAAGACCAATTCTTCAACCAAGGGGAGAGAGATTCAATGGCCTTAGTTCCTTCACACATGGTTTCTTGAATCAAAACTACATGAGGATCATATCTATTGACTAGTATTTTGAAGGATATAATTTTGGAGGCATCCCTGACCTCGTGAGAATTAAAGGAAAGAACGATCATGTATTAACCTTAGAGTAGGCCTTCCCTGCTCTAAGGGCCTGTATGATGGTTTCTTTTTTTCCATTTTGAATATCCTTTTTTTATTGAAGTTGTGTCATAAATAAGTGCAATTTATGTCCTACTTAGGAACCTTCCATCTTATCGAGGGATATACCCCCACTAATGGATTCCTCAATTGGGAATTGGTGGGAACACAAAATATATCCAGAAAATGGGAGATTTTGAAGATTCTAAGTCCTCATAATAACTTAATGGCTCTTTCCTTGGAGAGTCATTTGAGTCATTGACTAGGGGAGTGGGACAAGGGGGAAATACTCCTCAATTAAGGCCTCATGTACCATCTATAAAGACAAAATACCATGTGGCTCAAGACTGTGGTGGGAAACTGGAGACCAGATAGCAGAGTGAGGAAGAGAGGGGAAAAGGGAAATTGGGGTAGGAGAAGAGCAACGTTTAGAGGAATCCAAACTTATAGGATGAGAGGAAAGATAAAATATACACTTACCTTGAGTGGGTGCCTCCAAAGTTGCAGAAGGTTTTGAACCCATGTTCACGGTCATATTTGCAGGATGAATAATCTTCAAAGGAATTTCGACAGGACTCCTTTTCTCTTCACCCATGGGTAGGAAGAACTTCTTCGGTTTCCATTTTTTTCTAAAAGGGAGACTTTGTCTAGATTGTGAAGTGCATTCATCCACCTTATGTCCAACCTACTGACTTCCATAGCATCTAAAGGGAACCCTCCAGTAGTCTAACTTTTGTATCCATGAGAAACTTTTTGAGACCAATTCAATTTTTTCCAATAGAACATCTTTCAGGTTAACCTCAACTTGCATGCGGGTCCATATAAGATCTACTTTGGTATCCCATTCATCTTCCAACCTAATGAATCTCCCCACCTACTTTCCTATATATTCCATAATCTCCTTATTCCAAAACGATAAAGACAGTTGGGGGAGAATGACTCATATAACCATCGAATAATTTTTTTTTTTGTCTTGGGCTGAAATGGATGGTCCATTCTTGAAAGGATAGGCCCATCAACTCCCAACTCTATTCCTTACCAAGAATAGTTATCATATACTCTGAAGAATTGAAGAAAAAAAAATCCAACCCACTAGTAAGAGGTGGAATATCGGTCTATAGCATAAAATTGCAGTCCATGCACCATCAATCCATTTCTTCAAGCTTAGGTAGACAGGATTCCCGCAAAAATGACCAACTACAGTTTTCCCCATGAGATCCAAGGTGTTTTCCACCGTAACATATTTCCCCACCACCATTTTCACTCTCTCCTTACGAGCCTTGATACATCTAGTGTTCTTCTTTGCAGAAGCATGATTTGAGCGTGAAGGTTCAGGGACCAGAGGGTTCTCATCAAACGACAAGGGAGGAAATGAACAAGGGATGGGGAAAGGTTGCGGATGAGAGGAAGGAGAGGGCAGAACATGAGATGGGGAGTAATGGCATTGTGAATTATTTTTCAGATACTTATCCCAACATCCTACATGGCATATAAAGATAATATACCTCCCGAGTCTTTCACATGATCTAGATCACCATGTGTGTCCATCGAAGGCTTAGGATCCTTTGGGATTTGAGCCTATTAAACCTGATACAAGGAAATAAACTTAGAATCCGTGTGAAATATTTCCCCTTCATCAAATACGTCCTCCCTATAATTGAGTTCTTTAATTTCCATTGTGTGTCATTTTTCCATGATTCCATAGAACAATTAGAGAATAAAACCCGACCGAAAAACCATTGTGAGGCTACCATGGGAAAGGAAGCAGTAGGGTTGGGAAATCGCCTGAGCGAAAAACCACGGACTCCATCCCCAATCCTTTTACAGC
>ML785536.1:154947-165615 GCA_009831015.1 Picea engelmannii | reverse complement strand
TTTTATATATATATATATATATATATATATATATATATATATATATATATATATATATATATATATATATATATATATATATATATATATATATATATATATATATATATATATATATATATATATATATGTAAACATTATGCTCATTGAAAGTAAAATGGTATAATATTTTAGACAGCGAAAGTGTTAAATGAATTTCAACACTGGTTACAATTAAACCAAAAAAAGGGGGGGATATATAACAAAAGTAAAAAAAATATATATATATATATATATATATAATAAATTATTGAATGCATCTTTTCCCGAAACTTCTCCACCCTGAAATTCTTGAATGCAGCAGTTTGAGGTGCTAGGACTAGAGAGAAAGAAGTAGGAGAGCTTTGCAGCATGGCGCCGGATGTGGAGGTTCTGCAGGCTGCAGCTCAGGATGTTTATACTTCCTCAACTAAACATAGGATTGCGGTATTCCGGGATAATATTATTCCCCTCCTGGATTGACACAGCCCTCCCAACCCGCAGGTCGGAAGTCCATGCACACAGGATCGTTCTTCTTCCACTGGCCTGAAGAGATCTTGACAATCAACTCTTCAACTTCCCTTTTGGCAAAATTTGTACCCACAACAAAACCTCGTGGAATTTCCCTTTTCACTTCGGGAGATCGAACTTCGCAATTTCTCCTCCCAAATCTTCAACTCTTCACCTTCCAAGACCCGAACTTCTGATGTGCCTAAGCACTTGTCACAACTCACCACTCGTGAGTTCGTGAGTTGAAACTCCCAACTCTCGCTTCCAAATCTCGTGATATCTGAAATGCCGATACGGGCACGCTCCTTCTCTCGTCGGCGCCCTCCGCGCATTACCACCAGCTAGGCCTAACTCTAGTACTTTTCGCTTCTTGCCGCTTCGTGAGTTTCGATGTCGAACTCCCGGCTCTTGTCTCGTGAATCCCTGAGACGCGAGAGGTCAACGGGGTATTGACTTCTTTCAAAAGACGACACGCGTCCACCTGTCTCTTCCACTGGCCCACTTCGTGATTCTACCACGTGTCCCTCGTACTATCTTCGCCCTTCACAATTTCTCTCCTCAAGCGATGTCTCCTTGGTATCCCCGACACCCGAAGTGCCAAGATCCCGAACTCGTCAGCAAATTTATCGCAACTCACGACTTCGAGACTTTTGGGATGGAAGTCACAACCTCCTATCCTCCTAAATGCCGAAATGCTGAATCCCGATACACGTCACTGATAGCTGGCCCCACACACACGTTTCTTTGCCCCTTCGGGACTTCGCCTTTCGCAACCTAGAGTACCCAACCTTTGGGCTCTCACCTCACGAACCTCTGAATTCGTGAGATATCTAGATCTCTGCCACCTGTCCTTCCTGAATGAACGGCTCTGATCTACTCACCACTTAGCTACTTCACCTTTCGTGACTTCGCAAATCTCGCTACAAGGCCTTCGGTTCTCCTACTCACGAAACCCTGAAACGCTTAGATTCCAACATGTATCCAAATCTTGACCCCACAATGGAACCTTCCGCCTTGTCGGGGTTTCAGACTTCACAATTTCATGAATCCAAATGACGAAGCTTCGGTCCTTCCACCCACAAAACCCTGAAATGGAATTTCGTGAGTAGATCCAACGGTCCTCGTTGGCGTGAATCTACGACCCTCTCTCTCCTGAGCTTCCGCTTGCAGAAAATGACCACCGTAACCTCCTTGCTCCTCTACGAGATCTGACGGCTCACGGGATTTCACGAATTCTCCACAAAGAATTCTGATCGTCTGTTCTCCCTTCAAGAACTTTCACACTCTTAAACAAAGTATTTTTCCACGGAACTTAACCGCCTGCAACATAATTTTTCGACGCCTCCTTTCAACGCTTCAAGGCACCAACCTTCTGTGCTTTTCTTCGACGACTGTGAAGACTCTATCCCTCCTGAGCTTTCTCAACCTCTGAGTCTTAAAGAAGACTCCTGCACACACTCCTTGTGGAAAATCCTTCAGTTACTTCAAAGAATTGAAGTCCTTCGACTCTGCGCACTCCCTGCAGCAGTAGTCCTTCAACAATTTCTTAGGTTCGCAAACTCTGAGACTTTACTCGGCTTGCACACACTTTGCACGGCTCCTGTGCCCAACTTGCACTTCTGCGAGAATGAGAACAATTGTTAACCCTCCTAAGCTTTTAGAGATAAAACTATGAACTCTTGTCAACGCACTCCTTGCGAACAACTTCACTACACTCCTCGCAGGAACTCTTGCTCAGATAGAGAAACAATTGAAACTCATTCCTTACTTTTTCTCAGACTTCAAACACAAATCATGAAATTATATACACAGCCTATAAAGAAAATGTATAATAGAAAGTAAACATCCATGAGCATAACATTCAACATGCATACACAAAGAGTATCACAACACCATGAATCTGAGTCAAGCTCTTTCTATTAATTCAAATCTTTGTACATGGGTGTTTTCAACTACAGCTCTCTACTCTCTTCTCTATGCTCTGTGCTCTCATCTTCACAATAATAATACAACTATACAATGAGGGTGTCTATATCTCGTTTCCCTCTTGTGCTCTAAATGTCTAATCTAAGCATTAAATTCTATCTACCTACATTCATTACACATAAAGGCTCCTATCTGCTATGGACGAGAGCAGATCACTCAAGGTCCTTTTACAATAATACAAGCATGCCTCCACTTTAATGACTTCATTAATATTTCAAAACATTTTCAAAAATTGTTCTCGGTGCTTTTCTAGCTGTCTCTTATCTCCACGCTGGCTCACTGCTGGTTATGCTTGCACGTCCTTGCGATGCTCCTGCATCATGGATAAACCAGGCAAAGTCAATATTGATTGTGCATCACTATTAGTTGATATAATCCTGAAGACCTTGTTCATATATGATGACCGGCCATCTCAAGCAGTTGTGGAGGAAGACATATCAAAAGCACTAAGAGAACCTGCATTTGTAAAAGCATTTGCTTCTGCTCTTGTTCAATCTATAGAGAAACATGTGAAGGCTGGATTAAATTTAGCACGTTACAAGATTTTTAGATAGTCATGTCTCCTGGTTAGATGGAGTCCATCTCTCACTACAACAAATAATTCTTTCACGAGAGTTGCATCCGTGCAAGCATATATGCTTTGTGTGCTTTTACAGGCACTAGTCCGCTTACAGAAGGCCAGTAAGAGGGTCTTTATTCATCTCCTTCATGAGGTACCAACAATTTTCAGACTCTATATTGGAGAGATGCAGAATGGAAGTTTCAAAATGGAAAATAGTGTTGCATTAATTGGAGTTTTACTTGATTATTGTGAAAATAACTCTCCTCTATTAGAAGAAAAAAAGACAAATTTCCTAGAACTGTACCTTACAGTGGTTCTCAACTCAAGGGAGAAACCTCCAAAGGCACTTAGTGAAGCTTTTCAACCTTTGTTAAAGCACATGGTGCAATGGATACATTGAAAACCAATAGAGTACCAAGGAACCGGAGAAAGAGGAAGTGGAAATGGGCAGATTCCACCAGTTTTCTCCTCTCCCATCAATAAGGTTGACTCCTCCTTGACCTGGGCCTAAGCAGTAGGCAGTTAGGCCGCTTATCAGACTACTCACCCAAACACATCGTCTACAACAAACCCACATCAAAGCCCTAATAAAATTTATAAAATTAAGAAAATCAAGTTGTGGGATCGAATCCCATGAATAGTGGATGGACGAAGTTACCTTTCAATAAGAATGTTGCCTTCACAATTTGAAAATAGCACCGTTAACAGCATCGTGCTTGGTCGTTGGCTGAATGCGAGGTCGAATCTCCTCCCCACCAGCGGAAAATTATCGTGGGAAATGGAATACACAGGTTAGCACCACATAACCACACGCAAATCAAAGTCAGGACCAAGGTGAAGCCACGAAGGATCCCACAGGTCTGTTTCTTGCACCACGCATCTGACATTTAACACATAGCCTGAACTCAGCACCTAGCCACGGCTGAGGAGCCGCGAGATACACAAACAGAAAGCGATTTTTTTTTATTAATAAATAGTTCTCACTCTCGGACAACTTTGAAAGCTCATGTCTGTCTAAAATCTTAGACAACATGAACTTGGATTGCCCCAGAACTCAACATATGCAGACTTAAATTACAAGACCATGAAATTCAATCCCCGTCTCTTAGCCTCCGCAACCTCCCAAAATTCAATCAAAACTTTCTTGGCACTTTGGAAATTACGATTTCGATCTCATATTTTGATCACCTAATTCTAGTCGACAATGTCGACAGTGACCACCATCAGTTTACAAGGACTGTACACCTAATCTCAACATAAAAGCAACAAAATTATGGTACAAGACAGACAAGCCTAATCTCTTTAAACATTTAGAGCATCTCATGGATAGAAAGTGTGTCTGTGAATTGTTTCAATAGTGCCTGTTTTGTCTGTAATACCATCTATTAGCTTCATTATCACTGCAATAATCCTTTGTAACTTCAAATATAGTTATTGAATTCGTTTCCCAAAATAATAAAAAAATCATAAACATGAAAATCAACCAGATGGAATGTAAATGATTTGCCAGGAGACAGGTGAACCTAATGCATAATACACCACACCAGGTTGTTCTTAGACTGGACATTTCATATATGTTGATGTTTAATATAATCTCATTTCATCTATGCTGATGTTTAGACAATAATAATTAGACAAAACAAACATTAAGGTATATTCCCATAACTAGTCTAAATGTTGGGCTAGTTGAAGTGGTTAAAGCTTCATGCGAATGGCCACCCAAAACAAAAAAAAAAATATGGAAATACAAGTCTGCGAGCTCAATGGAAAACAACACACATAATACAAGCCAACGACCAACGCCAAAAACCAAACACCTGAAAAACGAGGAGGAGAAGCCATGAGAGAAAGCCATGGCAGTCGACCGGGTAACCAGAGACCTCGCAAGAAGAGACGAAGAGGAAAAGAGGAATTAGTGTTATGGCATGTAGGGTTAGGTTTAGGTCAGGAGGGCGTTGGAGGAACGAGGGCGGGGCACGTGGGCTTCATGCATGCCCGCCCTTTGTTATTTAAAAAAAAAAATGTTTTTAAATTATTTGTTTAAATTTATATATGTTTCATTTTAGTTATTTTATTATTATTATTATTATTTTATTAATAATATATATAATTAATTTACGATGATCAATAATAAAAAAAATAAAATAAAAATTGAAATGTTTTGGAGTCTATGGGTTTTGAACCCACGACCACCCACCACCTAAGCCTTAAGAAACAACCAAACACCAACGCGCCATGTATGTGCCTTGGAGAAAAATTAATTAAATTAATTGGAAGGATTAATTAAATTAGTGATTAATTAATTAATACTAATAATAATATTAATTTACTGGATTTACTAAATGCGTTGATTAAGGCGACTGAAACTTAGGCTTTGTTGATTAAGTTTAGTCTAGATTATTAGTTTTTAATAATTAATCAACATTAGGTTGGAAGTCACCTTAATTAGTTGTAAACGAAAAGTTTAAAGGACTTAGACTAGGACAAGCGGGAGGAGGCTTCATACATACTAAGCAAGTAAGCTAGAGGAATTGGCAAGTATAGCACAAAGCTAGCATAGCTACCGAGCGAGAGGGTCAATAGTTTTCTTAGGCAGTGACACCAAGCTTAGACGCTTAACCCTAACCTAGCCAATCCCCTAAAGAGAGTAATGTCTGTTTACAAACAAGTAAAAAACAAAAACTTACGCCTAACCCTGTTTTCTAGTTTAAGTTGCGCAAATTTGACACGTCCTTGAACTCACCCTGACAGCTTTGGTTGATGCAAGTTAAATCATTCAGGATGGTTAGGAATCGATGGAATCGAGGCAGAGGAGCATTATCACAAGCACCACCAACACCGCCAGCGCCAACACCACCATCGTTGGAGCTAGCTCTCATACTACGCTCTTTGGAGGCCATAAATGAGACTTTAAAGGGGCGACAACCAACAAGGACCGAAGTGGAACCCTGACCATATGGAACGGGTAATCCAGAAGCATTGAGGGATTCAGGGGGAGGACCTCCACCCGAAGACATCACTCGAGAACTGCAAAAGATCAAACTTCCGGAGTTTGTCGGGGGTCGTTCCAGTGAACGCGCAGAAGCATGGTTGGAAGGCATGACAAGGTGTTTTTCCTTAAGGGACTATGCGTCCACCTCAAAGGCGAGGATAACAATTTTTTAGTTAAGATACAGCGCCTTGAACTGGTGGGGCAACCTGGAAAGACAACTGCATCTTACCCCGGACACAATATCTTGGGAACTTTTCGAGGAGAGGTTCCGAAGGAAATATCTACCAACTTACTATGAGGAACAACAGGTAGGAGCAGTTCATGCTCTAGTACAGGGAAATAGGACCGTAGAAGAATATGAGATCAGATTTATGGAATTGGTCAAATATGTTTTCTATATGGATAATGACCAACGACAGGAAGAACGCTTTGTCTATGGGCTAAACCCTAAGATAAGAGCTATGGTGCAGATGTGGAAACCGTCTTCAGTAGCAGACGCCGTGGAAAATGCGCGTTAAGCGGAGGAACACATGAACTTAACCGGAGGTATGAGACCGACCTTTCCGCATCATCCTGGATTAGTAGGGAAGGCCCCTAGGACATTTCCCATGGGAGGGGGCTCAAGGCCACCTCCATATGGTAACAGAGTCACACCAAGGACAGTAGCCATAGGGATTTCAATGGCAGCGAGTGCAGCATCTCGTTCATCACCAACGACGTAGACAAGTCCACGGCCATCTCAGGGAATAGCTAGTAGGAGCAGAGGTTCCAGGGGAAGGAACTCATTTCAAAGACAGTCACATAACAGTGCGCAGGTTCAATCCCATGTTACTTGTTGGGGATGTGGAGGACCCCATTACCAGCGTGACTGCCCAAAGTTACAAGTAATATTTTTGCATAGAGAAGGGAAGGCCCCGATGGGAAGAGCCAGTAGTAGCCACCAGATTTACGCAGTGGGTAATAATCGCTAGGATGAACATCAATCCACGATGGTGCAGTCATCAGGTATGCTAAATCATATCAATGTTAATATTTTATTTGATTCTGGTGCGACAGATAGTTTCATTTCACCATCTGCATTAGAAAAGAGTGGGTTGGCAGCCTACGAGCACGATGACTTTAAACAAGTCGAGATGGCTTCGGGGGAAAAACAAGCGGTAGGACCTAGCGTTGATAATTATATAGTAGACATGGGAGTGTGTACTACCAGGTTAAAGGTGTACGTCACTGCTCTCGGGGCGTACGACTTAATCATTGGAATGGATTGGTTAGAAGCTCATCGAGCTTTGGTAGATTGTTTCACAAAAAGGTTGTTCTATGTAGATGACGAAGGAAGGCCAATGGAGATCCAGGGTGTACGAAGAAAAGTGTCATTACGCTTTATCTCAACTATGAAGGTTAAGTGATGCTTGAGGCAAGGGTGGTGACTATATGTAGTGGAAGCAGTGAATGAAAGGAAGGGACCCTCATTAGATCAATACACGGTATTGTCAGAATTTAAGGATGTTTTTTCGAACGAGTTACCAGGGTCACCTCCTGAGAGGGAGCTTGATTTTACTATTGAGCTAAAACCTGGTGCAGAACCAATTTCCAAAACTCCATATCAGATGATAGCACCAGAACTTTGTGAATTTCAAATGCAGTTGAAAGAGTTACTAGACTTAGGGCTAATAAGGCCCAGTGTTTCACCTTGGGGTGCACCAGTAATTTTTGTAAAGAAGAAGGATGGTTCCTTATGACTGTGTATAGATTACAAGGAATTGAACCGTGCTACAATGAAAAATAGGTACCCAATGCCACGAATAGATGACCTCTTCGATCAGATGAAAGGAGCAGTGGTATTCTCAAAGATCGATTTGTGATATGGGTATCATCGGTTAAGGATTAAAGAAGGCGATATCCCAAAAAATGCCTTTCAAACTCGGTTTGGGTATTAAGAGTTTGTCGTAGTACCTTTTGGATTGACCAATGCGCCAGCAGTATTCATGAGCCTCATGAACGACGTATTCCAGAAGTACTTAGACCGTTTTGTACAAGTCTTTCTAGATGACATCCTCATATATTCTAAGAACAAAAGAGAACATGAGGAACACTTACTAGTAGTGTTGTCTTACTCTAGAGAGAACAAATTGTATGGGAAGTTGTCGAAGTGTTCCTTCTTCCAGAAAGAGATCCACTATTTAGGTCATATCATTTTCGGCAAAGGAATCTCTGTGGACCCAGAAAAGGTAAAGGCCATTATGGAGTGGCCAGTGTCGAAAAATGCCCATGAGGTGAGAAGCTTCATGGGGCTAGCAGGTTATTATCGAAGATTTGTGGAGGGATTCTCCAAAATAGAGAAACCCATCACCACTTTGCAGTGCAAGGGGGGGTTAGGTATGAATGGACTGAAGAATGTGATAGTGCATTCATTGAGCTTAAGAGGTTACTAACTAGCGTGCCAATTCTACAAGTGTCGGATATGGAAAAGGACTTCACAGTCTGCATGGATGCCTCAAAGCAAGGGTTGGGGGCCGTGCTAATGCAGTTTGGAGGAGTGATAGCTTATGCGTCAAGGAAGTTGAAGAAACACGAAGAGTTATATGTGACTCATGATTTAGAGTTGACAGTTGTAATGATAGCTCTAAAACTTTGGAGGCACTATCTTGTGGGGCGAAACTTTGAGCTCAAAACAAACCATCAAAGTTTAAAACATCTCTTCACTCAAAGGGATCTAAATGTCAGGCAAAGGCGATGGAGTGAATTTATGAGTGAGTACTATTTTTTTATTTTTTACATCAAGGGGAAGGAAAATGTGGTCGCAGATACCTTGAGTAGGAGACCACGTGTCTTCTCCTTGGTACCTTTAATGGTCAATCTAAGGGAACATGTGTTGATGCAACTCCAAGGAGACAATTGGTATTTAGTGGTTACTTCAAACCTCCAGAGTGGGAGGCAATTAGATCCAAAGTATGAAGGATATAGTCTGGAAGCAGACGGACTGTTAAGATATTGAGGAAGGATGTATATCCATGAAATTGGGTATATTTGAAGCATCATACTGAAGGAATCCCATAGAGCACTTTATTGTGTGCATCCAGGTGTGAAGAAGATGTACGCAGACATGAGGAAGCTTTTCTTCTAGGTAGGCATGAAGCGCGATGTAGTCCATTTCATCGCCAAGTGCCTAGAGTGTCAACAAGTGAAAGCCGACCACCATCACCCGACAGGCCTCCTACAACCACATCATGTTCCTATGTCCAAGTGGGAAGTCATCTCTATGGATTTTGTTGTGTGGTTGTCGCTCACATCTCATAGACACAATGCCATTCTTGTGATAGTTGATAAATTAAACAAGAGTGCTCACTTTATTCTGGTTAGAGACACTTATGATGTCACTGATGTGTCACGTGTGTTTGTAAGTGAAGTTATTCGTTTGCACGGGATACCTAAGAAGATCATTTCAAATAGGGACTCCAGATTCACTTCTAGGTTTTGGACAAGTTTGTAGTCAGCATTGGGGACTCAGTTGAACTTAAGCACAACTTATCATCCTGAAACAGATGGGCAAACCGAGAGGGTAAATCAAGTCATGGAAGACATGCTTAGGATGTATGTCATGGATAACCAAAACCAGTGGGAGAAGTACCTACCTTTAGTAGAGTTTGCCTACAATAACAATTTTCATAGCTCCATCAGAATGCCACCCTATGAAGCTCTGTATGGAAGGCCATGCAGAACGTCATTGAGTTGGGATAGATTAGAAGATTGAGTAACATTTGGGACAGAACTGATTCAAGAGATGGAGGAACATGTGATTCAAATTAGGCAGAGACTGAAGGAAGCACAGGATAGACAGAAAAGTTATGCAGATGCACACAGGACCGACCGAAGTTATGAAGTGGGCGACCAGGTTTTCATTCGTATCAGGCCTAATAAGAGTACCATATGGTTCAGGAAGGGCAAAAAGTTATCACCTCGATTTATAGGACCATTCAGAATCCAAGAGAAAATTGGACCTGTTGCCTATCGTCTCGTACTGCCACCCCACTTGCATAAAACTCATAATGTTTTTCATCTATCTGTTTTACGTCATTATGTTGATGATGAATCACATAAACTAAATTGGAAGGAATTGCAGGTATCGGACATGGGAACCCTCACGGTAGAACTGTTACGCATATTGGACCATAGAGTCCGACAGCTCAGGAACCGTCTGGTAGACCAAGTTAAGGTCCAATGGGACAAGTATAGTCCAGGATCTGCTATTTGGGAAGACGTCGAGACACTACGACGAGACTATCCCTCACTTTTTTTGACCACCTCAAGAATATGTTTCTCAGAGGTCGGATGTATGTAACACCATATTTTGACTTAGACAGCCAGGATTACCTGAGGCCTACACTTTTATTTTCTACTCACAGTGAAACTATTAAATGATACACTTAAACTTTTAATAATGTAAATTTTATGAATGTTTAAATGTTATTGATGATGATGGATATAATGTGATCTACTATGTGAATGTAAATTTTATGAATGATTAAATGTTATTGATGATGATGTATATGATGTGACATATTGTGTGAATGTGAATCCTATGAAGGTTTAAATGCTATTA